>ML424470.1:229626-268644 GCA_005239525.1 Nicotiana knightiana
ATATATATATATATATATATATATTTGTTTTAATAACATATATACAACGATAATACAAATATATACAAGAGTTGAAGAGAAATTTGCTTATATATACCACGATCACTAAAATATGTACAAGAATTAAGGAGTACAAAAATATATACAAGGCTATCCCAACCCCAACTTAAAAGCATGCATTGTCCCCAATGCAGAAGAATTATAAAACAGAGTATTAGGGGCTCCTTGGGGCGCACTAAGCGCCATGGGATTTAGTAGCCTGTTGAATGGTGGTGGGGTCACCCTCTCATACTGGGGCTTGGACTGATGAGATCGCAGTTTGAGGAGTGACCTCCACGGGTGGAGGAGGGATCTCCACCTGCCCTGATGATGGGCCTGGGGCCTGGGAGCTACTAGCGTCGCCTGATGGTAGCTTAGTGGTCGATGGATCGGTTGGGGAGACCATATCTGCTAGCGAGTGTGTTGTCACCTGTTGTACATCTGCTTCTTCTTCTTCTCTAGCAGTAATGATAGCAACATTCTAACCTTTGTCCTGAGGACCCTCATCCTCCTCAGACAATGCCTCCTCATCAGTCTCCTCCTCGTCTGTCTCCCTATCCTCGGACTCTGTAGTGTGTCCGGAATCTTCCCCAAAAGGGATGTCAATGTGTGCAATGGGAGCTGGAGTCTGGGAAGCCTCGACAGTCTGTGGCTCGGGAGCTTTCATCAATGTAGAGAAGTCAAGATGTAACCCAGCAACGGACGTGCCAACTCCCTGATCTCCTTCCTTTGTCATGAAGGAGGATAGATCGAACTCCAGGTTTTGCATTTTGTGGATCTCACTCTTCAGTGTGTCAACATCTTCATGGAGCTTTGGCAGGCCTCCAACTGCACCCCGCTCTACTTTTTCAAGCCTCACCTCAATCTGCTTCAGGCGATCCTCATAAGAGGTATGGTGCTGTTGGAGTGCCGTAACTGAGGATTGGAGAGGAGTCAATGACTTCCTGATAAGTGTGGGGACTTCCTTCAGAAGCCGGTCTACCTTAGCATTTGTATGCTGAGCTAAGAGACCTAGCCTTGAAAGAGCTGGTAGTACAACAGCAGGCTCGGCAATGGTGGCTTGTGAAGTGGGCTGTGGAGTGGTAGTGGATGCCACTGTGGCTTGAGGAGAGACAAGTGTCTGAGAATCTGAGATGTCTGTATCACCAGGAATTGGGATATGAACCTATGGAGGAGAAACAACTACCTATGGCGTCGCGTCATTAATGCGCGTGATATCAATATCCTTCAGCGCTTTCACCGTCTTGTCATGGTGCGGTAATGGAGGGGCTTCCACAGCTTTACAGAGGGTTGTGATCAAGCACGAGAATGGAAGTGACGTGGCCGTCTAGTTGGCCCGGACCCCTAACTCTCGGAAGATAATGTCACCCACATCAATCTTGATCCCGGTCATAATGCATGCAATGAGAAGAGATTTCTCAATACTTATATCAGTTTCATTCCTGGACGGTATCAAGCGAGAGGTGACAAAGCTGAGCCAGAACCTACCCTCTCGTGTGAGATCTTCCTTGAAAATTTTATGCATAGGGTCAATCTAAGCAGGGGTTCCCTTTGCTATCACTGATGCATAAGTGTTATGCGGTAATGTTATTCATAAGTGTTATGCGGTAATGTTGAGAAAAGTTTATGCATAAGTGTTATGCGGTAATGTTAGCTCAGGTCGCTCATAACCATTATGTGGTGCACCTTTGCGACCGTATAAATGATATGCGGTCCGCAAAGTGCACATCTTCGCTGTATTTTGGCAACCAATTTTTTCCTAAACAATCTGTCCAGGTCTGCGATCACTATGCGGTCCGCATAGTCAATATAAGACCACATACGTGTAGCAAACTTCCCTTCGTAAATTTTCTTCCATTTCATTCGCAATTTCACCCTATTTTATGACCTTTTGGATCACCTGCACTCTAACAAACACTTTAAATTGCTCAATTTAATCTATCTCACAAAAATTAAAAACTAAAGGACAAAAATGATGTTACCACACATGGGTTGCCTCCCATGAAGCGCTTGATTTAACGTTGCGGCACGACGAAGTTGGCTCCTCTTCGGGCTTACTCATTGGTCAGGCATGGGCCATCTTTGATAGCCAACTGTTCCACTAAGTGTTTTTCTCCATCTGTGCCCAAGTAGTGCTTGACTTGCTGGCCCTTCACTTTGAAGGTTCGGAGCCCATCCTCAGATTCTAATTCCACAGCTCCAAAAGGGGAGACATCTACCACCTTGAACGGACCGGACCACTTCGATTTGAGTTTGCCCGTAAATAATTTGAGCCTTGAATTGAAGAGCAAAACCAAGTCACCCGACATGAACTCCCTTTTCAAGATTTTCTTGTCGTGGACTTCATCATTTTGTTGTACACAGCTGCTCTCTCATATTCATGGAAACATAATTCTTCCATTTTATTGAGTTGTGTTAATCTCAAATTTGCAGCTTCATCCCAGTCAAGGTTCAACCTTTTTAGAGCCTACATGGCTTTGTATTCTAGCTCTACGGGTAGATGACATGCCTTGACGAAGACTAACCGGTAAGGAGAAGTGCCAATAGGGGTCTTGTACGCTGTGCGGTATGCCCGCAACGCATCATCTAGCTTCCTTGACCAGTCGGTCCTGTTTGCATTAACAGTTTTTGCTAGAATATTCTTTATCTCCCGGTTGGAAATTTCAACTTGGCCACTTGACTGAGGGTGATAAGGTGTGGCCACCTTATGCTTGACGCCATATTTCTTCAGTAGCCCCGTGAAAGCCTTGTTACAGAAGTGAGACCCACCATCACTAAGAATGGCTCTAGGAGTTCCAAACCGTGTGAATATGTTTTTCTTTAAAAATGCGGTCACACTCCTTGCCTCCTTGTTTGGTAAGGCGATTGCTTCAACCCATTTGGACACATAGTCCACTACCACCAAGATGTATTTCATACCACACGAGCTCACAAAGGGACCCATAAAATCAACTCCCCACACATCAAAGATCTCGACCTCCATCACAAAGTGCATTGGCATTTCATGCCTCTTAGAGATTGATCCTTGCCTCTGACATTGGTCACAAGCCTTGACCATTTCATTGGCATCATGTTAAATCGACGGCCAATAATAGCCACATTCAAGTACCTTCGCCGCTGTTCGATTTCCCCCATGATGACCCCCAACCGATGAGTCATGGCATACCTTTAGAATTGGCCTAATCTCCTCTCCTGGAACACACCTCCTAATGATGTTATCAGCACAAATGTGGAACAAGAATGGTTTTTCCCAGTAGTATTGCCAACACTCTCTCAAAAACTTCTTCTTCTGGTAAGCTTCCAATCCATCCGGAATGAGGTGACTAACCATGTAGTTAGCAATATCGGTGTACCACGGAGTAGATGAAGAAGACAATGCCAAGATGTGCTCATCAAGAAAGGCATCATTGATATCAAGATTTTCCTTCGGTCGCCCGTCCTCTTCAAGCCTAGATAGATAACCCGCCACTTGGTTTTCTGTGCCCTTGCGGTCCTTGACCTCGAAGTCAAATTCTTGCAATAAGTGGATCCATCGGATTAACCTTGGTTTGGCATCTTTATTTTCCATGAGATAGCTAAGAGAGGAATGATCTGTGTAGACCACCAACTTAGACCCCAACAAATAAGCTCGAAATTTTTTAAAGGCATATACAATGGCAAAAAGTTCTTGCTGTGTCACAGTACAGTTCACTTGCATACCGTTGAGCGTCTTGCTTGCATAATAGATAGGACGGAGAAAATTGTTATGTCGTTGACCCAGAACTGCTCCAATAGCTACACCACTGGCGTCACACATGAGCTCGAATGGAAGAGACCAATCGGGTGTGACAATAATGGATGTCGTGGTGAGCTTCTCTTTTAGTTCCTCAAATTCCTTAAGGCAATTTTCATCAAACACAAAATTGGCATCTTTTTCAAGGAGCTTCCACATAGCATTTGCAATTTTGGAGAAGTCCTTGATTAAGCGCCGATAAAATCCGGCATGCCCCAAAAAGCTTCGGACAACTTTTACCGAGGTTGGGGGAGGAAGTTTGGAGATGATTTCAATTTTTGTTCGATCAACCTCTATGCCATGTTTTGAAATTTTGTGGCCCAAGACAATGCCTTCATCCACCATGAAGTGGCATTTCTCCCAGTTTAGCACAAGGTTGGTCTCCTCACATCTCTTTAACACTTGTCTAAGATTGTCAAGACAATGATCAAAAAAGTCACCTACCACCGAAAAGTCTTCCATGAACACCTCTAGGAAATTCTCCACCATGTCTAAGAAGATGGACATCATGCATCTTTGGAAGGTAGCCGGAGCGTTGCATAATCCAAACAGCATCCGGCTAAAGGCAAAATTTCCATAGGGGCAAGTGAATGTTATCTTTTCTTGGTCCTCTAATGCTATGTTGATTTGGTTGTAGCCGGAATACCCATCAAGGAAGCAATAGAATGACCTTCCCGCTAGCCGATCAAGAATTTGATAAATAAAAGGCATAGGGAAATGCTCTTTGCATGTGGCACTGTTGAGATTCCGATAGTCCATGCTCACTCTCCACCTGGTGACCGTCTGTGTTGGGATGAGCTCATTCTTTTCATTGTGGATTACTGTCATGCCTCCCTTCTTTGTTAGACATTGCACCAGACTCACCCAAGAACTATCCGCAATGGGGTAAGTAACCCCAACATCCAACCACTTGATTATCTCTTTCTTGACCACCTCTTGCATCAATGGATTCAATCTCCTTTGGTGTTCAACACTCGGCTTCCTTCCTTCCTCCAAATGGATTTTATGCTCACAAATTCCGGCGGGAATTCCTCGGATGTCCGCTATTGTCCATCCAATTGCTTGTCGATGCTCTCGCAAGACATTCAACAATTTACCTACCTACACCTCATCCAACAAAGAGAAAACGATTACGGGTATTGTCTCATTAGAGCCAAGAAATTTATACCTCAAATGTGATGGAAGTGGCTTGAGCTCAAGTTGTGGTGGCTCAATGATGGAAGGCTTTACGGGAGGAGTGGCTCTATTCTCTAAGTCAAGAGAGAGCTTCTTCGGTGCATAAGTGTAGGACCCACGTCCTTCCAATGCATTCACGGCGTCTACATACCCCTCCATGTCTTCACCATCAAAATTTACCAAAATTTCCGCCAAGGCCTCACCGAGGCACTCTTCCTCCATCTTCATGTCACTAGCATCCTCGAACTCATAAACAACATCTATAACCGAGATCCCTTCATATGAATTCGGCAACTTCAAACCCTTACTAGCTTGGAAAGTGACTTCCTCATCATTCACTCTGACCTTGATTTTTTGTTCCGAGTCCATCAAAGCTCTTCCCATGGAAAGGAACGGTCTTCCCAATATGATAGGAATTGCCTTGTCAACCGCACAATCAAGGATAACAAAGTCGGCCGGGAGAAGGAACATCCCCATTTTCACTAAGACATCATCAACAATACCCACGGGTCTCTTGATTGAGCGGTCAGCCATTTGCAATCTCATACTCGTAGGTCTTGGCAAACCCAATCCTTCTTGGTTGTAAATAGGAAGAGGCATTAAATTGATGCGAGCCCTATTATCACAAAGTTCTCTTGCAAGATCACTCAACCCGATAGTACATAGGATGGTAAATTCTCTCGGGTCTTCCTTCTTCTCATTGGTTGTCGTAGCAATAATAGAACTAACCCAGTGAGTCATACTCACCACTTTATTATTGGTAGATATCTTCTTGGTCATTAAGTCCTTTAAGTATTTGGAAAATCCCGACATCTCTTGGAAATCCTCCAAGAAAGGGATTTTCACCGACAATTACTTCAAAATATCATAAAACTTCTCGAACTTGCTATCATCTACCTATCTTGCAAGCCTTTGAGGGAATGGAGGAGTAGGTCGAGGGATTGGTGGAGGAGCTTTTGGGGTCTCCTTCACATTTTCCTTAACCTCTTCATGCTTTGCTTTTTGGACTTTCACCTCTTGGGAGGGCTTCTCACTTTCAACAACAACCGGCACTTCAACTTGTGCCTCAAATTCTTCCTCACGATCATCAACTTCAACTAATTGTTCATCTTGAAGTACTTTCCCACTTCTAGTAGTAATAACCATGCAATGAGAAGATGGACCACTTGCATTTCCCTTTAGGTTGGCAATTCTATCACTTGGAAGAGTACCTTTGAGCTTTGGATTTTGTTCTCTTGACAAGTCTCGCATTTGCATCTCAAGCTTTTGTATAGAGGCGGTATGTGACCCCACGATTTCGGACATGTTCTTCATTGTAGCATCACCTCTCTATTGATTTTGCAAGATCTTTTCAAGAATTCCTTCCAACTTGGATTCATTTGAAGGACCCTCCTTGTAGTGAGAAGAGTTAGAATATTTACCCTTTGGTGGAACGTAGGGGTTGGAACTCCGGTTGGCATAGTTGTTATTATTGTTGTTCCAATTACCTTGACTCGACCCACCTTGATCATTGTGCCAATTTTTTTGGCCTTGCCCTTACGGGTTTCACTTCCATTGATTTTTTTGGCGATACCCACCTTGAGGATTATGGACATAGTTGGCTTTTTCGAATTCTTGATTTCCCATTGGTTGCATATCTTCCACAACATTTACCTTCTTTGTCTGACTTTCCGCAAACATCTTGGTTAACACATCAATGTTTGTGGAAAGCCCAACAATAATTTGGTCTCTCTCTTGGTTTTATTTGATCATGTTGGTTAGAGACGGAGTACCATAAGAAATTCCACTACTAGCATCTTCAGAATGCCATGCATGATTGTGTTTTGCCATTTTATCTAGAATCTGCATAATCCGGGTGAATGATTTGTCCATGAAAGATTCGTCTGCTATATTTTTTACTACGGAATGGGACAATGGATCCAAAACCATGTAGAACTTATCCATCAAAATAGCATCCGGAAAGCCATGGTTCGGTGACCTCACTAAGTATAACTTGAATCGGTCCCACGCTTCATGTAAGTGTTCTCCTAGTATTTGTTTGAAGAAAAAGATTTTATCTCTAAGCTCAGACTTCTTGCTCTGTGGGAACCACTTGGACAAGAAGGCACGGACATGTTCGGGCCAAGAAGTGATAGATTGAGGAGCTAGATTTTGAATCCACTTTCTCGCTTCTCCCGTCAATGAGTATTTGAATACTCGCAATCTCAGGGCATCGTCTGTTACATTGTTCTGTTTATGCATGGCGCACACACCCAAGAAATTCCTAAGGTGTTGCGTTGGATCATCATCAGTAGAGTTCCTCAATAATCCTTCTGCCTTAAGCATTAGGATTAACCTGTTCTCTACTTTGAATGTAGCATCTTCAACCCGTGGAGGAAGGATAGCGTTGGTATCATCAAGATATTCCTCAATGTCCACAAAGGGATTCTCCTATTCATCATAATCGGCCATTCTTACCTAGCACACCGATCAAAGCAACAAAAATGTGATGGAATAGAAAAGATTTAAAGTAAAGTGCACACTAGTTAGTAATTTCAAAATCGTATTCCCCGGCAACGGCGCCAAAATTTGATACGCTCAAATTATACCTTAAAATAGTGTAAAGGGATCGATGTAAAATATAGTAACCCAACTAGGTTGGGGTCGAATCCCACAGGGAATAGGCGTGAAAAGTTTACTTGAGTAGTGTGAAGCTTAACATAAATCGTATTTCTGTTCCGTTAGAGTAACAAGAGTATTGTAGTTGATTGTATGAAAATTGGGTGAACTAGTAACAAATATGATTTTATAAGATTGTAATTAATTTGGTAAACTAAACCAAGGTTGTATCCCCTTCAATGAAATGTAATGTTATCGGTGTTAATATGATATATTTCTAATGGAAGGTCCTTTTGATATGCAAATGATTTCTAAATAACTACCCAATATTTTCCAATAGTTGGGTAGTATTTCCTCCTTATGATTTTTTCAAATATAAAAGAGTTGCATTTAAGATTAATCAATTTATGCCAAATAAAATCCACTTATTCCTAAGCGATTCTATTAAACAAGGTTTAAAATCTTGGGTCATTGATAATTAATTCTACCAAATCCTAACTCACTTTTTCGAGTAAAGAAAGAATATAATGGCACTTGTTAATGTTTGCAACCACCAACAATATATGAAGAATGAGAAATAAATATGTATCAACCAACCATTATATATATATTCAAGGTTAAACACCCATTAATATTACACCAATTCAGGGTCCACAACCTTAGTATTTAAAACTAGCCACACATGCTAAAATACAAAAAGAAGAGAATATTAAATGTCATAGTGCTTACAAAAGTGCAAGATTCTTCAATAAAGAAAATCTCATTTATAAACTTTCTCATATTATGTGTATAATTTACCATATTCGAAAATAGTAATAATGGTACCTATCTAAAATTATACTTATAAAACTTTTGCTAAAATACTCCACTTAAAAGAAAATACCACATTAACATAATATCTAACAGTATCAAGGTTGTAAACTTACAGGGTCTCATAATAATAATGTCTCAAACCCTGTTTAACCTTCTAATAGGCATAATCCTTTCGAACTCATATGAATTTACTATAGCACATCCTAATGCTAAGTTACATGATTAACATCCTTCCCCCCTTTAGAAACATTCGCCTCGAATGTTAACTCTTTGAGATTTTCAAAACTTTCGCTATGGTCTTCTCTGTATACTAAACTAGAACCCAACCTCTATCTGAACTCTGAACTATTCGCAACCTTTTGTACTTGATTATCTCGTATATTCTTCACCTTTTACCTTACTTACCTTTCAATCTTGCATCGTATCTTCTGTTTCTTTCATAACTTCCCTTCCACATAAGTATAAATTACATCTACGCCTTAAAGCTCTATTGTGATAGCACCTTTAGTGCATACAATATTCGATGGAAACTTTATACTGACTTCTTATCACTTAGCTCTATGGCGCGATCTGGAAACAAAATAAGGGTAACATTTCCTAAATTCCCTATAGCCTCTCATTTATAAACGTGGCGCCCAATACACCCATAGGTGAGACTCTTTTAGGCACGATTTTTCTGGACTCCCTAGGACAAGACCTGCTCTGATACCACTTTGTCACGCCCCAAACCGGGGGAGGCGTGGTTGGCACCCGATTTTGCACTGGCCCGAGTGAACCACTCTGTAACTCATTTTTTTATTCTAACTATCATGGGCCAACATCGCCACAACTCATAATATATGACTATAAGTGGGAAAACACTGTATCACTGAACCATTTTTCTTGAAACATGAATACATATGGGTTGTCAAGGCCTCTGACATACTATACAAAATAAAACTTTGTCTACATAGCCTCTAAGATTATTTGACATCAAAAGGGAAAGGGTACCGGCCTACCCATAAGTATGTGGGAAAACTTTGACACGATAACTCATAGACTCGGTTGTACTCTTAATGAGGTGGAGTCTTATCGATCCTTCGCTGAATGCCAATCTCGTATACTACGAGAGCTCATCAAACTGATTATCTATACTTGCAGGTATGAATGCAGCATCCCTAACAAAAGGACGTCAGTACGAATAATGTACTGAGTATGTAAGGCAAAACTAAAACATAACAATAAGTCAACATTAATTAAAGACATATATGAATCAACCTGAATCTCTGAAGTGCCACTGTATAAGCATACATATCATACTTATATATATATATATATATATATATATATATATATATATATATATATATATATATATATATATATATATATATATATATATAATGTTTCTCCTTGAGGTTATTATCCATATCTTGTAATACATGACTGCCCAATTAATGAGCGGTAACTGCTCAACCGGTCGTAGCGCGATGGTAAATGCATGACTACCCGACAAGTCGTAGCTCGGTGGTAAATATACTGGCCAACCGGTGTCACATTTGCGACAAACTCGGTGTCACATTTGCGACATTCCTCAAGGTTGTTAGATGTCCAAATTGCGAGTCCTTTTTCGCATTTGCGAGGGTTCGTAATTTTGAATCCATGGTCAAAATAGCGACTCCTGCACCTGAACAAAAGGGACAAAAAATGGGATTTAGTCTCATTTTCATAGTTTGGAATTCTACACTCGATAAAAGGTGATTTGGAGTGGGGATTTTCAAAACTATTGAGTAAGTGATTTTGGTCAAATTTTAATTATATTACATGATTATATATAGATTTTACATCAAATTCAGGAGAATCAAAGAGAAAATTTTGGGAAATTTTTTCTATGTTTTGGAAAAAGAATATTTGGGATTTGAGAGCTAAATTGGAATCGGATTTGAAAACAAAGCACGACTTGTAGGATTATGGATAGTCAAGACCTACCCTTGGACTCGGGTTTTGACCGGATGGGCCCGGGGTTGACTTTTATTAACTTTTTGGGAATTGTATAATAATCATAGTTTTATTAATGGTAAATGGTTTCTCTTGCATTGTTTGATGGTATTAAGTATGTTTTTGTTATATTTGAGTCGCAGGGAGATGAATTTTAAGGGAAAAGCTATTTTTTAGTGTTGATTTTGACTAGTTGGGGTAAGTATCTTGCCTAACTTTGTGTCTGGGAAACTACCCCTTAGGATTTGAGTTGATTTTACTATTTGAATTTTTTGAAATATATGTACATGAGATGGCGAGTGTGAACACGGGCTAATGTATGGTATTTGACCGGTTTAGACTCTTAGGTTACTTATAAGCATTTAATTGAAGTTGTTATTATTTATTCTATCTTTCATAGTTAAGTGTATTACATGCTTTAATTGAAGTTGTTAATTACATATTCCAGCTTCCATTGTCGAGGTTAATCTCATATGCATTTATTAGTGGTTGTTGTTACATACTATTCTATCCATTATTGAGCCATTCTCATACATTTAGTCGTAATTACTATATCATGACATCTCTTTCATTGTTAAGCTTATATTATGCATTATAATTGAAGTTGCCATTTCATGAAAATACCTTCATTGTTGAGTTATTGAAGTAGTAGTGGTTTGAGATCCAATAACACATTTTTGGTTGAGTTGGTTATTGAAATACCTTTCCTTATTGACTTATTTCTCATTCATTTTTTGTCATTGAGATTATTGTACACATTGTGGTTGAGTCATGGTTATGTGTCATGGTGACATTGGTATTGTTGATTTTGGCAATATTGTGACATATGGGCATGTGTAGTGCGAGTTGATTATTGTGTTGTAGTATTGATGCGCATGCGGCGAGATAAGGTGTGATTTATACGTGTGTTTCTAGTAAGGGAATTACTTGAAGCCACACAATGAGATAAGGGGCTAAAGTGCGTGTAGATATTGTGGGAAAACTATTTTTAAAATAAATGCAAGGCTTACGCTGCGATATAAGGAAGACTGTTATTGTTACTTGTGAAATATGAAAATGAGGTATGGTACCTCAGTTCAGATTCTTGTTGTACATTCTATATTGAAAAGTCTTGTTAATTTGAACGGTTATTATCTATTCTTCATTCATTTACTTGTATTTTTACGGTACTTGATCACTTATTATTCTTATTATATGTTTACTCTTTATTGTCCTTTATTACCTTAAGTTCCGTTGTTAGCCTTATATCATTGTAATGCTTTATTGTCATTATTTCTTTGCTTTCAGTAATTAGATTATATTAATATTTTGTTCAGGTTTCTATGTCTAGTAGATGTCATGAGCTGACCTCATCACTATTCCACCGACATAAGGCTTGATACTTACTGGATACCGTTGTGGTGTACTCATGCTTAACTTCTGCATATTTTAGTGCAGATCCAAGTATTTCTGCTTGTGTCGGACGCCAGTGAGTTGACCCAGATATTTCATAGACTTCAAGGCATACCTGCTTGATGCTAGCAGGCCTCGGAGTCACCTTTTGCTACTGTCTTTTTTGCTGTTTAGCTTCACATCAAAACAATATTGTATTAGAGATTCTTAGCATATATCAGTATAGTTTATGACTCAGTTCCACCGATTTTAGGGATTATGTGATTGTTATTCTGTTTTGGTGTTATTATGAGATTTATCAGTTTAATTTAATAATTTAGTCGTTATTTCTTCTAAATTCTCGATGTTTGTTAGCCTTACCTAGTCTTAAATACTAGGTTCCATCACGATTATCTAAGGTGAAATTTTGGGGTTGTGACAGTTATGAACCAGGTGTTCCAAATCACTCCCAATCCCATATGATTAATTTCAACCATACTCACAAGTCATAAACCATCAAATGAACCTATAAAAAATCGCAAATAAGGAAGAAATGTCATAAATTATCAAATGAATCTTTGGATTAATGATATGTTAGTCATCTTAAGAATATTACTTGACTTGCAAGTATTATGTTTTTCGCATAGGATCTCACTTCCAAAGTCCAATTAATCATTTTCTAGTCTAATTATTTTTCAAATTTATTTCGAATATATCTTATTTGATCAGTTGTTTGTTTGCAACACTATATATATTAGAGGGCGACTGCTACTATTAATTTAGCGTGGGTGTAATAAAACATGGGGGGAAAGAGCATATATAAGCATGATGATCAGATTAGTGCATGTGGTATTACACATCAAGGTTTCACAATGAGTTTTATCTTTTATTTTGTTAATTAAAATAAAGTGGCACCCAACAAAGGAAATAATTTATGTATGAATAAAAAATCCATCAAGAACACACAATTCTTCGGGATTTTCCGTGCTTGTTTCATTAGTCATCAAAACAATCGCATGTAATTTTTTTTCTTCAGGAACAGTATTATTAATCACCAGAAAAGTCTAATGCAATGCAAATAAAGAAAATAACAAACCAATTCCACTCCCTATACATTCCTATGCTATTTAAGCCACGTCTATCCTCTCTCAATTTCCCTTTATCCTTTGTCTGTACAGTATGTTTCCTATCTATACGAGTCTATTATTCATCCTTTTCTCTTATCCCTTTATCCTTGTGTGCACACTCATTGTTTGAATACTTCTGAGAATCTAAGTTTACATTCCTCCTTGATCAATCTGCCACCTTCTGTGGGCTAGGTACAGTCTGATTCTATAGAGGCCCGGCCGTTCGTTTTATAAACTTTAGCCTTATTTCCTTATTTGATTTTCCTCGTATGTGTATTTAATGTTCGTTGATTTGCGGGTATGTGTAATGACCCGACCAGTCATTTTAAGCGTTTGCGTTCCTTCCTGCTATTTGAAGTCCTGAGTAGATTCGTATAATGTATTATAACTTGTGTGAATCGTCGTTCTTGGTTTATCGGCTAAGTCGAAAGTGATCTGGAAGAATGAATCATGTTTGAAGCTTTAAGTCGGAAGAGTTGACCAAGTTTGACTTTAGGGTATTTGACCCCGGAACAGAGTTTTGATAGTTCAATTAGGTGCGGATGGTAATCTCGGGCGTATGCCCGAATTTGCATTTAGATATTTCTAGAAGAATTCGGCACTAATCGGCGAGAATTAAAAATTTGAAGGATTGAAAAGTTCATAAGTTTGACCGAGAGTTGACTTTGTGGATATCTGATTCAGTTTTGGATTGTGGTTCCAGGAATTGGAATAGCTTTATTATGTCATTCGGGACTTGTGTGCAAAATTGGAGTTCATTCCGAGTTGATTTGGCTAGTTTCGATGCAAGTTTTGGAATTTAAAAGTTCAAGTTCATTTAAGATTGATTTTAGGTGTGATTCGTCGTTTCGGTGTTGTTATGTGCGATTTGATGCCACGAGTAGGTCCGTGTTATATCATGGAACTTGTTGATATATTAGGACGGGGTCCCTAGGGGCTCGGGTGAGTTTTGGATATGGTTCGGATCATTTTTCATCTTGTTGCATAATTGAAGCTGCTGGTACTGGTGTGCCACATCTGCGGAGTCTTGGTCGCAGATGTGGGATGTCTGTCGCAGAAGCGAGAAGAGGCTAGGAGAGGAAGATCGCAGAAGCGGAGAATTTGGCGCGGATGCGATTGCGCATGAGCGACGAATTGGAGCGCAGGCACAAAGGTTTTTGTAGAAGCAGAGTCTTGCTACCACAGGTGCGAGGGGTGCTGGGCCAAGCTACTTTCACTAAAGCGAAGCATTTTACCGCAGAAGCGGAGGTCGCAGATGTGACAGAGTTACCACATATGTGGAATTTCTAGGCAAAAGCTATAAAATCAAGGTTTTTGGTTTTTTAGCATATTTTGAGATTTGTGGCTCAGGATGAAGCAAATTATGAGGCAAATTTCATCACAAGGATTGGGGTAAGTGTTTTTATACTCGATTTTGATTATTATTCGTGATTTTACGTTTTTTGTAATTGGATTATGAATTTTAAAGAAATAATATGGGGTTTAAGTCTAAAGTCAGTCTTTGAGTTTTGAACATCGATTCAGAGTCGAATTTGGGTGAAACAAGTATGGTTGGACTTGTAATTGAATGGATTGTCGAATTTTATAAGTTTCGTCGAGTTCGGAGGTACGGGCCCAGATTGGAATTTTTGGTGTATTTTGGGCTTTGGAGTAAAGATTCGACCTTTATCAATTGGAATTGGTTCCTTGGGCTTTATTTGATGTATTTGAGTTTCTTTTGGCTAGTTTCGAGTCGATCAGAGGTCGGTACACGCAGAATGGCATTTTTTGAGGTAAGTAACACTTCTAAACTTGGTGCTGAGGGTATGAACCCCAAATATACGTGATATGTGTTTGGTGTTGAGGTGACGCACATACTAGGTGACGAGCCTGTGAGCGTGCACCGTGTGAATTATGTCTCTGTTACTTTTTTGGTATTGTGTAGTCAGCTAATCTTAGTTGTATCCATGTAATCTCTATGTTCTAGAGTAATTGATATGTGTTCCATGTTAGAAACTATGTGTAGGCTATATGCTTGTCCTGATGGGACCCCCATGAATCATTTCTGCTATCGTGTTATTTGCTTAAATTGAAATTACATAATCAGTCATATGCATGAATCTATATATCATATCTTAGTCTCTGTTACCATTTATCGATACATCACATCATTACTTTTGGGTTGGTCGTACATGACATTGTGAGCTCGAGAGACTTGAGAGATTGATGACTGCATGAGGCCGTGGATCTGATTGTGAGGATATTGCTGAGATCGGGCTACACGTCGCAGCAGTTATTAGTGATACATGCCATGATTGGCTTATTATAGAATTTGGGATGAAGGATCCCCTCCGGAGTCTGCACACCACAGTAAACACAGGTACCTATTGAGTGCAAATGCGAGTGCTGAGCGCGAGCGCCGAGTGATTGGGTGGATTCAGTAACTGTGAGGACTGAGTGATTGGGAGGTCTGAGTTACTAGGAGGAATGAGTGGATTGATACTCTAAGAGTATGCATATGGTTGTTCACTATGTTGTATCGCATTCGACATGTGCACTTGACATATATGCATAAAGATGCCTTTTTTTCATGTTATACGGTATCACGTCATTCATGACTTCTCATACACACTAACAAGTAGGCATAGAGATGTACTTTCCTTACTCCATTTGATAATGAAACATTTACCTGTGGAAAACTTTTGGAAAGAAAAATCATAGTTTTCAGACTTATTCATATTTTTGGTGATTTCGGCAAATGATTTGAGTTTTATTGTAATACTTGAAAAGTAAATGACTATTTTTTCTGGAACTATGAACGAGATGAACATTTTTATCTTAGAGCTATTACTTGTATTACTTTAATTATATTGTTATGACTGTTACTGGTTATTGGTGTCGGACTCCGACCTTTGTCCCAGCTCGTCACTACTTTCAACCTAAGGTTAGGTTTGTTACTTATTGAGTACATGGGGTCGGTTGTACTCATACTAATTCTGCACCTTGCGTGCAGATTTTGGATGTTGTTGTTGCTGTGTATGATGCAAGCTAGCATTGAAGATGTACCTGTGTTCCAGTTACAGTTGCCTCTTGTTCAAGGTAGCCCTAGACTTATGAAAATCTGTTTATATACATTCAGACAAATGATGTATTTATTTCATTCTAGCTTTATAAACTCTAAATCTTAGAAGTTCATGATTTGTACTACTAGTCGTTGGGAATTCTCTGTGTAATAGTTCAGTTGTATTATCATTTCTTCTCTTAATAAATATCATTTGAACTGGTTTATTGTAAACTGGCTTACCTAGCGGGTTGGTTAGGTGCCATCACGGCTATCTGGATTTCAGGTTGTGACAAGTTGGTATCAGAGCTCTTGGTTCATAGGTTCTACAAGTCATGAGCAAGTGTCTAGTACAGTCTTGCGGATCGGTATGATGACTTACATACCTATCTTCGAGAGGCTACACGGAATTTAGGATAAACTTCTTGTCTTCCTTTCCTTATCGTGCGGTATTGATTCAGCTTGAAGCGTAACTCTTTAAATTCCTTCCACGCATTTGTATGTGCATATGAGTGCTCGGTATCAACTATGCGTCACCGACTTGTGATTCCATGGATGAGGTGCGAGATGTAATTTTGGTGTGCTGATGATGGGCCAACCTGGACGACTTGAGGCTGGGTTCTGGGTGTAGCTTGAGCATGAGAATTTCGGTTGTGTGAGCATGTGTTTTTGGACTTATATGCCCGGTAGTGTCCCTATGAGTGGAATTTGTGGCTTGATGAGTGGTTGGATGGCTATATGATGAGTATAATGTGATTGCAGGATGTGTTCAGATGCATTGAATGTTACAAGAAGAGTTTTCTTGAGATGTAAGAAGGACTATTAGGTGCTTGATTTATGTCTTGATATGACGTATCGTCTCGAGTTATGAGAGCATTGGAGCATCTTTCATGTTGTTCAACTGTGGGACGAATTAGGTTCTCATGCCTTGTAGATGAGTTCCAATCTAGGACGATTTAGTGATTTCATAATAGTTGTGGTTGTGAAAGGGTATAAAGAGATGTCAGTTTGGGGCTAAGAAGGTGGGTTACAACTGGCGAGGTAATCTATGGATGTGTGATTTTTATGATGTTGTGTGGAGGCTTTATTTTCTACCAGTGGGTTATACTTGTGCGATTTGAGTTTGGATCAGTTATAATAGTTGACCTAACCGTCACGAGAATGAATGCGATGTTTGTAGATAATTTGAGCAATTAGCGGGTTTGTCGTACATGAGCTTATGAGGGATTAAGTTGAATTTCGGTGCGGGATTATGGCAGTAATAGAGCATGGGTATTATGAGTTATCGAGTGTTTTGTTCAATATCTGTGAGCCAGTGGAGGAGTCTGCTATCTGCAATTTGATTGCGTGGTTATGTGTTGTATTGATTTTGGTTTGAGGCATACTTGTGAATCGGTTATGACTTGCAGAGATTGAGATCGAGGATGACTCGAGTAAAGGAATTTGTGATTACGTGTTATGTTACACTTTATAGGTATATGGAAATCATGGAATGAGTTGAGTTGTTATTCGTGATGGATATAGTGTGCACGATGTATGAATTTGCTCGGTTATGTTAAGGTGGGATTACTTATTTGGAGTGTTGTTGTGCTAATGGAGCACAGGCAGCTCAGCCTGTTTGGACGATGCAATTGAGACTTGAGCAGAATGGATGACTCTCGAGAAAGTTCTAATGGATTCAAGATTTTTATGTACCAATTGTGAATTTTTTTCCGGATTTGTATATGACTAGGATCAGAGATTTACATTGGATGGTGTCAAGACTCGCAATATTTATATATCATTATGGATTTTACATTTCGGTATCAGAAAGGTGGAGAAAAAGGCTTCAGATTCACAGAAGGTCTCTTTAGAGTAGGCATCTCGGCTGTGGTACGTTTGGGGTGCTTAATAGGGAATACAACAACTTATGGGCCTTAGGGCGGTGTGGTTTTATGATAAAATCTTTTGTGGTGAACTTTGGATGAGGATCATGGTGATCTAACAAGGAGAAACTATAAGGCCCCATAAAAATTTTCTAAAACCCGGGGTTTTGTGGTGCCGAGGTAGGCTTATGTATTAATGATAGTAGTTTTTCTTCGTGTGCCCCGATAGCTTTTATGGATCTTATGAATCGAGTCTTCAAGCCTTTTCTTGACTCCTTTGTGATAGTCTTTATTTATGATATCCTTTTATATTCACGAAGTCGAGAGGACCACTTCGATCACCTCATGGAAGCTCTACAGACTCTACGACAGCACCAGTTCTATGCGAAGTTTTCAGAATGTGCATTTTGGCTAGACTCTGTCACGCTCTTGGGTAATGTCGTCTCTAGGGAATGAATTAAGGTTGATCCTCAGAAGATTGTAGCTGTGAAGAATTAGCCTAGACCTACTATTCCAACAGAGATTCGCAGTTTCTTGGGCTTAGCTAGGTATTACAGGAAGTTTGTGGAGGAGTTCTCTACTCTTGCCTCTCCGTGGACTAAATTGACGCAAAAGGCGGTTAAGTTCCAATGGTCAGATGCTTGTGAAAGGAGCTTCCAGGAGCTGAAATCAAGATTGACTACGACAACGATGCTAACCCTACCAGAGCTTACAAATGGGTTTGTGGTGTATTGTGATGCTTCAAGAATCGGGCTTGGGTATGTATTGGTGCAACACGACAAGGTGGTAGCTTATGCTTCTAGGCAACTCCAAAAATCATGAAAATAATTATCCAACACATGACTTAGAACTTGCAGTGGTGGTATTTGCATTGAAAATTTCATCATTATTTATATGGGGTCCATGTTGGTATATTTATCGACCGTAGGAGACTTCAATACATTTTTAAATAGATGGAGTTAAATTTGAGGCAGAGAAGATGGTTGGAGTTACTCAAAGACTACGACCTCGATATTCTATATCACCCGGGAAAAGCCAATGTTGTGGCGGATGCTTTTAGCCGGAAATCCATGGTTAGTTTGGCTCACTTGGAGGCACATCAAAGGCCATTGGACAAGGAGGTTCATGGGTTAGCTAGTTTGGAAGTTCGTCTTGCGGACTCTAGTGAAGGAGGGGTACTTGTGCAAAACAGGGCTGAATCATTGCTTGTTGTGGAAGTCAAAGAGAAGAAATACGACGATCCATTGTTGATACAATTGAAAGAGGGGATTCATAAAAATAAGAATATGGCTTTTTCTATTGGCATGGATGATGGTACATTAAGCTACCAAGAGCAGTTATGTGTTCCAAATGTAGATGGTCTCCGAAAGAATCATGATCGAGGCTCACACTTCTAGGTATTCTGTACACCAGGGCTCTACAAAGATGTATCATGATCTCAAGGAAGTCTATTGGTGGAATGACATGAAGAGGAATGTGGCAGACTTTGTTGCAAGATGTCCGAGTTGTCATCAGTAAAAGTCGAACACCAATGGCCCATGGGTTGGCATAGAACATAGAAATTCCAATCAGAAGTGGGAAATGATTAATATGGACTTTGTGGTGGGACTGCCGCGCAGTCCGTGAAAGTTTGACTCAATATGGGTAATTGTGAATTGACTCACAAAATCATCACACTTCTTGCCAGTTAAATCTACCGACACAACAAATCAATATGCTCAGTTGTATATCAAGGAAATAGTCAGGTTGCATGGCACTCCAGCTTCTCTCATTTCTGATCGAGGGGCGCAGTTCATGGCTAATTTTTGGAAAACATTTTAGCAAGGTTTGGGTACTTAGGTGAATCTTAGTACAGCCTTTCACCCGCATACCAATGGCTAGGCAGAGCGGACCATTAAGATGCTTGCGGATATGTTGTGCGCTTGTGTTCTTGACTTCAAGGGTGGCTGGGACGATCATTTGCCACTCATATAATTTTCCTACAACAACAGTTACCATGCTAGTATTCAGATGGCACCATTAGATGCCTTATATGGTAGGAGATGTAGATCTCCCATTAGGTGGTTCGATATTGGGGAAGCGGAATTGGTAGGACTATACCTCATGCATCAAGCTATGGAGAAGGTTAAGGTCATTAAGGATCGGTTGAAAACTGTTCTGAGTTTCCAAAAGTCCTATTCGGATGTTCATCGCGGAGATTTGGAGTTCAAAGAAGATGTTTGGGTATTCTTGAAGGTTTCCCCCATGAAGGGTATAATGCGGTTTGGAAAGAAAGGAAAATTGAGTTCAAGGTATGTCGGCCAATAAAGAATCATTCAGAGGATTGGTCAGGTGGTGTACAAGCTTGAGCTACCACCTGAAATGTCATTAATGCACTCGGTATTCCATGTATCTATATTGTAGAAGGTAGTTGGAGATATGTCGACTATTATGCCAATTGAGACCATTGAGGTGAATGAAGAACTGACCTATGATACTCCAGTTTCCATTCTTGATAGGCAAGTCCGAAAGCTAAGAAATAAAGAAACTACCTTCGTAAAAGTGTTATGGCGAAACCAGCAGGTTGAAGAGGCCACCTGGGAGGCCGAGGAAGAAATGAAAAAGAAATTTCCTCATTTGTTTGAATATCTATGTAATAGTCTCTATGAAATTACTTCCCATGAACTATGTATCACTTGTATATTTTAGGCTCAGGGTGTTTCCTTTGTAGAAGATATTTCTTATGAGGCCATGGTTGGTGTTGTTTCATATTACGTTGCATCGTTAGATTATGTACATGCTATTAGGATTGGTTTATGCGATTCTCTGACTGCTGGATAGGCCCAGTTACAAGGGAAATTCTACCAAAAGTTTTGGAAATTTGGAGAGTTAGAAAAAGAAATTTGGGACTGCTAGTATGTGAAGTAACAGTCGGGGCATGATGAGTTCTAAGGACGAATTTAGACCCTCATTCGATAACGAACGATCTTAAGTGGGGGAGGATGTAAGGCCCCGTAAAAATTTTCCGAAAACCCAGGGTTTCATTGAGTCGAGGTACGGACTTATTGGGTTGAACAATGCACTCGGGAGTTGAAGGAAAATTTTGGCAGATTAGGGAATTTCTGCAGCCCATTATGCGGCCACATAATCACTCTGCAGACCGTAGAATGACCGCAGAGTGAGGCAGTCATTTCGGTCATTTTTGAATGCCATTTCCTGGCCAATTATGCGACGGCAAAACGATTTCGGGGCCGCACATTGATCACAGAACCAGCTTGGAAATTCTATAGAGGGAGGTTCTATGGCACATTATGCGATCGCAGAACAAGTCTGCGGATCGCATAACAACCGCAGAGTGGGGCAGACCAGTTCAGTTCCCGAGGGCCATTTCACGGCCCATTTCGCAGACTGCAGAAGCATTATGCGGTCGCATATATGACCGCAGATCCTGTTTCGTAGCTTCATTTTTGGGTTTTTATACCTCGACCCCCTTTTTATAAAACACTATTAGGGGTCATTCTAGAAAGACAAAACTACATTTTAGAGAGAGGGGAAGGTGTTCTAGAGTGATAAGGCAAAATTCTATGCCATTGTCATAAATCTTTGTCCAAGTCTTGGAAGACTAACAAGGAAAGCACACTAGGTCTTCAGCCTAGAGGTAAGATTCTACACCCTAACTCTTAAATTCGAAATTGAACTATAGATGGGCAGTTAATAAGATAATTCATGGGTAAGGGAGTTGTTTAGTTTGCATGCATGTTTGATCACGGGGCGTAGGGAGATTGTTGAGATAAAAATGGTAAAAAAAATGGGTTGTGGGATGATGGAATCCTCCATAAAGGGACCTTAAAACCTTAATGTACACCTAGTACTTGATAAAATGCTCAAATGAGCTAGAACCATAATCATCTTCTTAATTTTGGTTCGATTTGCCATATTTCTAAAATAGATCAAAGTTGTTGAAGCTCAAGTGAGGTATGTTGGCTAAAATATTCTCTTAAATATTGAACCCCACAATATCCATGTAAGCCCCTAGTTGTTCACGTGAATCGATTATCCGGATAAGCTGGTGTCAAAAGACATCCGCGATCAATATGTAATTCAAATTCTCCTATTATGTTGTACTACTATCTGAGAATGTGTTCAAAGTATGGGTTGCATATCTAAACGCCTTGACTTCAATTTGTGCTTCAAATGAAAGCTAATGAAATATTGTCTAAGTAATCGTGATGTGCCTAAAACTCATATTTGCTCAAATGTGTGCTTAAATGTCTTGAATAGAAATGCCTTGTTGTTGGAAAGTCCATGATGATGGTTGAAAGTAAAAAGGTGTACATGAAATAAGAAATATGAAATATGAATCACGTAACGCAAAATGTGAAATGTGAAATACGGAACACGACTAATGTGCTAATAGAAATAATATAATTTTGCAAGAAATATGAAACGGGGTGATTAATAGAATAGCATGATGTCTCACATGAGAGGGCCTAGTCGATCGGGTCATGGTCGGATGCCATATCGCACACATGGTGGTGACTGCGTTAGAAATTGTAATTGAAATTGTTATTTGGTTGATGTCTCGATGAGGAAGCTTAGCCGGTCGGACATCATGCCGCACACATGGTGGTGACTGTGTTGGAAATAGTAATCGAAATTGTGAATAGTGGCGTACCAGTTCAAAAAATTTCCCAACTCAAAATTTGGAAATTTATTTAAAACTTATTTGATCCCTAAATTGATATTTGGCAATTGTTTGAGGCTTTAACTGATATTATGACTGTCCTTACTTGCATTACTGCTCGTTTCTTTGAGAGAGTGTTTACTAATATATACTAGTAATATTCGACAGTACTAATGTCCCTTTTGCCTGGGGAAGTGCATCTTTAATGGATGTTTGTGGTTCCACACCAGGCATCACTGATCAGTGATAGCTCTACACTCTTTTCCCAGCTGATTTGGTGAAGCCTACTTCACTCGGGGTCATGTATCTTTTGTTCATTTTATCACTATGTTTTGAGGTATAGCAGGAGCCTTGTTCCCAGCACTATCATTATACTCTTTTGTATCTAATAGAGGTTTCATAGACATAGCGTGGGAGGTATGTATGTATGGGGAAAGTCAAACTAGTGATTTTGTAATTGTATCGCACATTCCACATCAAACTATGAAAGAGTATGTATTTTAAAACTAAAATATTATGTAACAACTGATAACGAATTGGAGTTGTTGTTTACTTGATCATTTTCACCGCTTAATTAATGAATTAGATTGTACTGTTATTCTTGAGTAAGATCGGGTAGAAGTTATTATTCAGACTTGCTCGGTCGAGTTATCTCGGTTGAGCGCCGGTTCCCCCTCCCCCCCTCTCCGAGTTTGGGGAGTGATAGAAGTGTCAGCTTGAGGGAAATTTAGAAGGAACTCTGAGAAGTGGGATAGCTTGGTAGTAGGTTGGATCAGCAAAGCAATGGTTACGGTTGGTTCCTTGGGGTACTTATGATGTGGTGAGTCTCTACAGGTGTTTCGTGGCAATGCTCTTGGGTTTTGGCGACCTACGTAGCTTGGTTGATTTTGAAGGATTCGGTTCTGATAACAGGGTTATGTGCAAATGGATTTAAAGTGTTCTCAATGATTTCTACCACGGTTAGAGGTGTATATTTCCTACTGGCGTGAACAACATGTTGCGTGTTGTGATTTTCTCCTAGATGGAATCAAATGGAAGGTTCTTGTCTAATTGAGTATGTAGTTCTTGTGAATCATAGTTGATTATGAGATTCTCGTACTTTTCATAGGATGGCATGATATATGTGGTGTGTTGTGTGGGATCAGCATTTGCATGTGCAAGGTCACTGTTCAGTTTAGAAGGGAAGATCCTAAATTCCTATACAACACAAATGAATTCGGATATGGGCACTGATTGGTATTACTTGAGTAGAGTGTACATTTCAGAAAGCGCATTGTGTTTTGACTTACGGATCCTTCATTGGTGTTGCGGTACTCGCCTGGTTGATTGATTGCTGATATTCAAATTTTGCTATGTGGCACGAAACAATTATAGAAGTATTCCTCATGGGATGATTATATGTGAGAGATGTGTTAGACATTCGGGCGGTGGAGTTGGGATTGGATATGGTGATTCCTGTGTTGTATGGATTTAGAGATTGGGAGTTCTCAGAATCAGATTGTTTCATGGTTGTGGACTGTGAATATGTGGCCAAAGCTAGCCAGATGAAAGTATGTGTTATGGTTCAGCCATTTTGGACTTTCGAAGCGTTATGTATCTATTTATGGATGACCGGGATTGATCTGGGGGCTATTGGTAGGCCTAATGAGGATGTGTATTCTACACCGTGTAGGATTGGTTGACTCCGTACTACTACTATTGAGGGATGTGTCATTCGGTTAGAGTTAAGCTTATTTGTGTTTTGATAAGATATAAGTGTTACTCTTCTATGCTATGAGGGGTTGTGATTTGTTGGTTATATGCACACATGTTGCGGTTCTATTTGGGCCTTATAGCAAAATTTGAGCGAGATAGGTATTAGGGTGTCAAGTGATTGATTGTGCATTTGGTTATGTTCTTTTCGAATTGTGGTATCGTGTTATTTATTCATCCATGTTATATTCATGCATGTTGGGTACTTGATATCGAATTGTGCGCGGTTGTGGATTTTAGGCATGGTGGCTTGAGGTATTTCATATGGACCAGTGTTTGGGTGCATTACAATGGAGTTATGTTGAGATCTGATCCTTTGTTTTGGATTTGTGTGTATTGGTTCTACCATGTATGATGCACTCATGGTGTTGTGGTGGTGGTGGTGGTGGTACTTGTTGAACTTACGGGACTGTTCTCTCATTCGAGTCATTTTCCATGATTGAGTACATTTGAATTGTTGCGTATCGGTGCACGAATTACACATTTTGAAGCTCTATGTATTATTGTTGTGGCGTGTAAGAAGAGTAGCTTGTATTTAATAAAAGGAGTTTGCGAACCTAGAATTGGTGCTGCCGGATTTGATTGCGGTATATTTGAAAGGACAATGTTGTTGATCGGCTTAGAAATTGCATATAGTTCTTGTCGAATGAGAGGGAGCTCCTTGGCTTATTGATCTGATTAATGGTTATGAGTTTCTACGTGTTTCTTTTATCATCGGCAGTGTACGAAGGTTTTAGAACGAGGTTTTGTTTGATATAAGGTTTATTACCGGTATTGGGTTGTTTTGAGCAGCAACTGTGATCGGAAATTTTGCTACGAGTATGCGAGTCGTGTGGTATGTCATGTGATTACATCTTGGGTTATAGTTAGGTCTTGCTACAGCTTGTTCATATTTATACAGTGTGTAGATGCGAGGTTCAGATCTTGTGGGAAATTCTAGATGTTGGAAATTGGATTATGTGGTTTACGGCCTGAGGTTGAAGTAATGATTTTCAGTTAGAGAGATTTCAGAGACTTCATCCTCCTCACTCTAGTGGTGAGCCTAATAAGTATGCTCAGGGTTTTCTTGATCAGTGTCAGCAGATTTTAAGCACTTTGGGTCTAGTGGACTCAAATGGAGTAGACTTTACTACTTTCCAACTGACAGGGCAAGCCTACAGGTGGTAGCAGACCTATGAGTCAAGCAGGCCAACTGGTGCAGCACCACATATATGGCATTAGTTCTTAGTTCTCTTCTCAAAGAAGTTTATTCCACATACTCGTAGAGATGAGTCTACACCCAAAGGTTATGACCATGATGTAGTATGATATGAGGTTTACAGAGTTGGCATGTCATGTTGTACTTTTGATCCTTACTGATATGGAGAGGTTTAGGAGGTTCATTTAGAGCCTCAACTATGGTATCCTCTATGTGATGGCCCGGGAGGCCGAGACTAATATTATTTTCATTAGGCTGTTGAAATTGCCAAGATCTTTGAGCAGATTTTGCAGGCATGAGAGGGAGGAGCGGTATTCCAAGAGGGCCCGTGGTTCAGGTGGCTTCAATAGAGCTTCATCTAGAGGACAAGAACATCACAGTAGAGGCCATCCTTTCAGGCCTGCTCAGTCAACCCAGCATGTTCTTCTTGGTTCTTTAGTCAACCAAGGTTCATGTAGTGCTCGACCAGGTTAGTCATCTTTTAGTGTATTGCCAGCGTAGAGTTCACATCGTGCTTTATCCATTCAGGGTTCATCAAGTGGGTATTCAGGTTCCCACGGGCAGTCATAGATCTAGCAGCCTCGCTAGAGGAGGGGTTGTTTTTTTATGGGGACTTGGGTTATCTCAAGAAAGATTCCCTAGACTTTTGAGGACTATACCGTATCAGGGCACCCAGCCCATGGTTTTAGCACTAGAAACTACACCACACGCACATCCATCTAGGGTCGGTCATAGTCTGTTCGAGGCTTCCCTAGAGGGGGAGGTCAGTTAGGTGGTGGTCAGGCCAGTTACTATGCATTTCCATCCAGACTAGAGGCAGTTGCTTCGGATGTTATTATCACAAGTATTGTTTCAGTGTGCCACATGGATGCTTCAGTATTATTTTGCCCTAGTTCTACTTATTCTTATATTTCATCATACTTTGCTCATTACTTGGATATGTCTCGTGGTTCTCTTGATATTCATGTTCATGTGCTTACACTTGCTAGTGATTCTATTGTGGTAGATCATTTGTATCGATCTTGTGTGGTTACCGTTAGGGGTTATGAGACTGGGTTGATCTTTATCGCTCGATATGATTTTTTAGGTGATTTTAGGTATGGATTGGCTATCTCTATACCATGCTATTCTTGATAGTCATGTTAAGACCATAACGTTAGCTATGTCGGGTTGCCAAGGTTAGATAGACAGATTTTGTTGGTCATACTCCGAGTAAAGTAATTTCTTTCTTGGAGGCCCAACGGATGGTTGATAAAGGGTGTTTGGAGTATCTTGCCTTTGTGAGGGATATTAGTGATGGTACTCTTACTATTGAGTTAGTTTTAGTAGTAGGGGAGTTTCTAGATGTGTTCTTGCAAATCTGTCGGGCATGCCACCTAATAGAGATATTAATTGGTATTGATTTGGTGTCGGGCACTCAACCCATCTCTATTCCACTATATTGCATGGAACTAGTGGAGTTGAAATAATTTAAGGAATAGTTGCAGGAGTTGTTTGATAAGGATTTCCTAAGATGAGTGTTTCACCTTTTGGTGCCTGGTACTATTTGTGAAGAAGAAAGATGGTTCTATGAGAATGTGCATTAACTACATACAATTGAACAAGGTTACCATCAAGAACAAGTATTTATTGCCATGCATTGATAATTTATTTGATAATCTTCAGGGTGCTAGGGTACTCTCAAATGTTCACTTGAGCTTGATATACCATCAGTTGAAGATCAGGCTTCAGACATTCCTAAGACTACTTTCAGGATTCGTTATAGCCATTATGAGTTCTTGGTGATGTCTTTTGGCTTGACTAATGCCCCAACAGTCTTAATGAATTTGATGAACTGCGTATACCAGCCTTAGTTGGATTCATTTTTTATGGTGTTCATTAATATCTTAGTATATCCCCGTAGTAAGGAGGAGCGCGAGTAGCATTTGAGGATTGTGCTTTAGATTTTGAGGGAGAAGAAGTTGTATGCTAAGTTCTCCAAGGGTGAGTTTTGGTTGGATTTGGTGGCATTGTTGAGTCATGTGGTGTCTATTGATGGGATCAAGGTGGATTTGAAGAAGATAGAGGTAGTTTAGAGTTTACCCAGACCTTCTACCGCTACAGTAGGAGTTTCTTAGGCCTGGCAGGTCACTATCTTCGGTTTGTGTAAGGGTTTTATTCTATAGCAACTCTATTGACAAAATTGACCCATAAGATTTCTTTATTCAGATGGTTGGACAAGTGTGAGGAGAGTTTTCAGAAGCTCTAGACTGCCTTGAATACGGCTCCACTTTGGTATTGCCCTCGGGATGGGGGATGTATACAGTTTATTGTGATAATTTGCGTGTGGGTCTTCGGTGTGTTTTGATTCAGGAAAATAGGATGATTTCCTATGCACCATTCCAGTTGAAGACGCATGAGAAGAACTATCGGTCCATGATTTGGAGTTGGAAACTATTCTGCACACGCTCAAGATTTTAGAGGCATTACTTATATGGAGTATCATCGAAGTCTCTAGAATTTATTTAAACAAACAGATTTGGCTTTGAGGCAGCCGAGATGGTTGGAGTTATTGAATAATTATGAATATCACTATTTTCTATCATTCGGGGAAGGCTAATGTGGTTGCGGATGCCTTGAGTAGAAAGGAGGAGACTATGGGAAGTTTAGCATTCATTCCGGTTGGGGAGAGTGTCATGCCCCAACTCCGGGGAGCGTGACCGGCGCTCAACCGAGTGAACCCGGCCGAGAAAGCCTGTTAAAACACATTCTACGTGACTCACTTGCTAAATAGGAAACATGATTTCATCATTTAGACAATGGGAGGTCATACAAGTACGTTACTAAGCCAATTCATTAGGTACATCATTGGTAACTTTTAAAGTGAATACATTACAATTTAGTGAAATAGAAATCCAATGTAACGCCCCGACCGGTCGTTTTGCTTTCTAGAACCCCGTGCCCCTAAATAAAACTTCTTGTATTTGCTTTTCTTGATTTATGACTTACGGGGATGGTTGGTTCGGGAATTGGAAGAGTTTGGGTTGAAATTGGAACACTTAGTTCCTTAAGGTTGGCCTTAAAGGCTAAGTTTGACGTCGGTCAACATTTTTAGTAAACAACCTCGGAATCAGTATTTGAAGGTTCCAATAGGTTCGTATGATGATTTTGGACTTGGGCGTATGTTCGGAGCGGGTTTTGGATGACCCGGGTGAGTTTCGGCGCCAAATAGCGGAGTAAGATTCTTGAGGTTCTAAAATTGAGGTTTGGAGCATGTTTTGAGGTTATCGAGGTCGAAACGGAATTCCAAGACCGGGAATAGCTCCATAGTGTCATTCATGAATTGCTCGCAAAATTTGGTGTCGTTCCGAGTAGCATAAGTACGTTTCGGCGTGTTGGAAGTGAATTTAAGAACTTAAAGTTCATAAGTTGAATTTGGTTTGTTTTAGGGTATGATTCTTAGATTTAATGTTGTTCGGGCGTTCCGAAGGTTCGGGCGAGTCCGTTTTATGGATTAGAACTTTTTGGTATATTCGAACGGGGCCCCGGATGTCATTCAGACGTCGCGCGAGGCGAGTCCAAGCTCAAAGTGAGCTGTTGGTGCACTAGTTCTGGTCTGCACCTGCGGTTGGCTAGCCGTAGGTGCGAGACCATAGAAGCGGTCGAAGCCTCGCAGGTCTGACCTTTGAACGGATGCGAGAATCCCCAAATGCGGGCCCCCTTTCACAGGTGCGGGAACCATTTCGCAGGTGTGATGCCCTGCCAGCCTCCCTCTTTTCGCATATGCGGACGATTGTCCGCAGAAGCGAGACCGCAGGTGTTGTCCATGCACCGCAGATGCAAAAATCGCTGAAGGTAGTGGCCTTCATTTGATACGGGAGTTTTTCATTTTTGACTCACTTCACTCAACACTTGGGCGATTTGGGAGCTCCAAAAGGGGAGATTTACACCTAGCTTTGTGAGGTAAATAATTCCTACATCATGTGAGTTTAATACATAGTTCATGGGTAGATTTCAACATATAAATTAATGAAAATTATAGGTTTAGAGTAAAACCTAGGATTTTGATAAAAATAAGATTTTAACCACAAAATTTGTTATGTAATCTAGTAAAAATAATATATTATTGATCCTTAGGTTATGGGTAACAACTTTCTTTAAGACTTTCCAAAATCCGAGCATGTGGGCCCAGGGGGTGAAATTTAGGAATCTAACAAATTGGCTTAGGTAATCACTTAAATGGTGGAATTATGAACTTTTGAGCATAGATTGACTAGTTTATGTAATGTTAGTCTAGTTTCGAGTTGTTGGGCGTCACATTTGGAGGTTTGAGTGAATTCTTGAATCGGAAAGTAGGCTTGATACGAGGTAAGTCTCCTTTCTAACCTCGTACGAGGGAACCTTCCCCCTAGATGAAATAATTGATCATGTGAATAATTGTGGGGGACTACGTACGTACTAGGATACGAGGGTCCGTGCGTAGTGACTATTCTTGCTATGCCCGGGTAATTTAGGTTTACATCATGCCTTGTTAACATTGTTAATTGATTTATATGCGCTATCATCATTGAGTGAAAGTGTATATCAATATCTTAAGAATTTAAAGGTTTCAAGTAAGCCATTAATTTGAAAAATTAATTGACAAGAATGTGTTATGTTTATGTGAAACTGCTTCGCAATTATATTCCGCGAGCAAGGTGATTTCTTTCACTACTGTCATAGGAGCGGGCCGTAGCCTTGGTAGGTTAATAGATGCTTCTATGGTTCGTGTCGTTCAACTCTTCGATAGTGCACATTTACTTTTCTATTAGATCGGGCCGTACTTCCTCGGCATATTATGCGCATGCTAATTGCTTGGTATTTTCCTGTGATTGTTAAACCATTAAAAATGCCCTGAAGAATAAAGTAGTAATCTGTTTGATAGGAATTGACACATAAAAGTACCTGTGAAAAGATTTTCATTTCTTGTTCTTATTGTTATTCATCTTTGATACTCATGCCTCAGCCTTCTATTTAGATAAATTGTTTTGGCCTAGTAAGATTCCAGTCGACCTCTCGTCACTACTTCTTCGAGATTAGACCGGATACTTACTGGGTACATAATGTTTATGTACTCATGCTACGGTTATGTACTTAATTGTACAGGTTCTGAGGCAGGTGCATCTGGTTATCAGCCCGAAGCTTGTTCTTGACTCCACAGGATCAGAGATTCCACGGTGAGCTGCTTCTCTTGATGTCGTTCAGCAGCACATTGGAGTCTTTCCCTTTTGTTATTCTATCTATATCCTCTCAGACAGTAGGATAGACGTATTCTTTCGATTTCCTTCTAATAGATGCATGCATACTTGTGACACCAGTTCCTGGCACGCACATTGGTTGACTATTCTTTTTGAAATGTAACTATGTAAACTTAACTTCTTGATCATAGCAATTAAATGCCTTTGATATTTGTTATTTTCTCGTACTCATGACAAAAACTCATGTATTGTTAATAAAGTTTTATAAAATTAAATGGAACTCACTAGACCAATTGTATTGGCTTGCCTAACATCGGCGTTGGGCGCCATCGCGACCTAGATTAGGATATGGGTTGTGACAACATGATATCAGAGCTCTAGGCTCACGTAGGTCTCATAAGTAACAGGCAAACCCAATAGAGTCTTGCGGATCGGTACGGAGGCGTCTGTATTTATCTTCGGGAGGTTATAGGATGTTAGGAAATCTCTCCTTATTCATCTTTTGTCGTGCAGTTGATAGTATATTAAATCTCACTCTTCTATTCTATCACAGATGGTAAGGACGCGCACGGCGGACGTTCCGGACCCGAGAGGAGCTGATCCCCCTGTTGCTAGAGATCGAGGCAGAGGCCGGGGGAGGGCACCAGTCCGAGGTAGGGGATGAGGGTGTCTTAGAGATGCCCCATTTGCACCACCAGCAGAGGACCCTATCGTTAAGGAGCAGGGCTATGTGTCCATAGCAGATCCTGCCCTAGTGGATTTCATGACAGCGCCGGGCTTTCAGGAGGTCATGGGCCGTATGATGCGGTTCATGGACACTATGACCCAGGCTGGTTTATTTCCAACGGACCTGGCCACATCTCAAGAGGGAGGGGGAGCACAGACCCCTACTACCCAGGCCTCGGGACATGCAGCTGCGATTTATCAGACTCCGGGTACCCTACCCGTGGGCGGAGCCCAACCAGTTCAAGTAGTAGCACCTGAGCCCCGACCAGCTGTGGACGGCGATGTGCAGAAGTTATTGGACAAATGGAATAGACTTCGCCCTCCTGTCTTCAAGGGCGAGCGTCATGAGGATACTCAAGATTTTATTGATAGGTGAAGGGACAGACTGCACAACATGAGGATACTGGAGTCTCATGAGGTTGACTTTACCACTTTCTAGCTAGAGGGCAGGGCCCGTAGATGGTGGCGGTCTTAAGTTCTTGGTAGGACAGCGAATTCTCCTCCCATCACTTGGGAGCATTTCACTCAGTTATTCCTGGACAGGTATATCCAACCCTCTGAGAGGGAAGAGCTGCGGTACCAGTTCGAGCAGCTTGAGCAGAGTCAGATGTCAGTGACCGACTATGCGGCGTGGTTTTCTGAGTTGTCTTGTACGCACTTATGATACTTCCTACTGACATAGAGAGTGTGTAGAGATTGGTAGCAGGGTTGCACTCTGGTATTAGGGCCAAGTCTGAGGAGTAGAGAGCAAGCGCATCAGGATAAGAGAGCTCAGATTTCTGAAGATTTTAGGGGTGCTCCGGTTAGGGGCAGAGGTCAGCTTGGGAGGGGCCAGCCCAGCAGGCCCCCATATTCAGCACCATCACCACCTCCTCGAGGCGCTCCCGTGAGGCCTTATTTCAGTTCCATGCCAGAGAGTTCTTATCGTCCACCAGCTATTCAGGGTTCCTCCAGCGGGTATTCTGGTCATCAGGGTTCTTCCAGCGCCTATTTCAGTGTCATGCTAGAGAGTTCATACTGTCCCCTGGCCATTCAGGGTTCCTTCAGTGGGTATTCTGGCCACCAGGGCCAGTCTTCAGGGCAGCATTCTATGGTGTCGAGAGGTTGTTACGAGTGTGAAGATCCAGGTCACATGAAGAGGTTTTGCCCCAGGCTTCGGGGCAAGGCAGTGCAGCAGGGCCATCAGCCTATGATCTCAGCACCAGCAGTTCGACCACCCAGAGGTAGAAGACAAGTGGGTAGGGGTCGTCCTAGAGGTGGAGGTCAGAAAGGGGGAGCTCAACCAGCTTCTATTCAGTTGGGTGGAGGCCAGCCAGCCAGCGCTCCATCCCGATTTTATGATTTTCCGGCGAGACCCAGATGCATCGGCCTCAGACGCCGTTATCACAGGTATTATCTCTTTCTGCAGTATACAAGCTTCAGTATTATTTGAACCAGGTTCTACCTATTCATATGTATCATCTCTATTTGTTCATTTACTCGGTGTTCTTCGTGAGTCCTTGGTTACTCATGTTTATGTGTCCACTCCTGTGGGCAATTCTGTGGTTGTGGACTGGATCTAACTGTCTTGTGTGGTCAAATTCCATGGGTTTGAGACTAGGGCAGACCTCTTGTTACTTGATATGACCGACTTTGAGGTCATCCTGGGCATGAACTGGTTATCTCCTTATCACGCAATCTTAGATTTTCATGCCAAGACTGTTACATTAGTCATTTCTGAATTGTCGAGATCAGAGTGGAGAGGTTCCTCAGTTACTACAGCTAGTCGGATTATTTCTTTTCTGAAGGCTCGACGTATGGTCGAGAAGGGTTGTTTGGCTTATCTCGCTTATGTGCGGGACACCACCGCAGAGTATCTGACGATCGATTCAGTGCCAGTAGTCCGGGATTTTACCAATATGATTCCTTCTGACCTCCCAGGAATGCCGCCAGAGCGTGATATCGATTTCTGTATTGACTTGGCTCCAGGCACCCAACCTATACCCAGCCTATATCCATTCAGTGTCAATTCCTGGTGATGTCCTTTGGCTTGAATAATGCCCCAACAGCGTTTATTGATTTGATGAACTGGGTGTTCAGGACTTATATTGATTCCTTTGTCATTATCTTCAATGATGACATCTTGATCTACTCACGTAGCCTGGGGGAGCACGAGCAGCATTTGAGAGTAGTGCTCCAGACCTTGCAGGAACAAAAAATGAATGCTAAGTTCTCCAAGTGTGAGTTTTGGTTATTCTGTAGCATTCTTGGGACATGTGGTGTCCGGAGAGGGTATCAAGGTGGATCCTAAGAAGATTGAGGCAGTTCGAAGTTGGCCACGCTCTACTTCAGTGACCGAGATCATGAGTTTCTTAGGATTGACATGTTATTATCATCGGTTTGTAGAGGGCTTTTCATCCATTGCAACCCCTCTAAATAGGTTGACCCAGAAGAGTGCCCCGTTCCTATGGTCCGATGAGTGCGAGGCGAGCTTTCAGAAGCTCAAGATAGCTTTGACCACAGCACCAGTTCTAGTGTTTCCTTCTAGTTCAGAGATGTATACAGTTTTTGGCGACGCTTCACGCGTTAGATTGGGATATGTATTGATGTAGAAGGGACAATTTATTGCATATGCTTCACGTCAGTTGAATATTCATGAGAAGAAATACCCCGTGCACAATTTGGAGTTGGCAGTAATTGTTCATGCTCTTAAGATTTGGAGGCATTACTTGTATGGAGTGTCTTGTGAGGTTTATACAGACCACCGCAGCTTACAGCACATGTTCAAACAAAGGGACCTTAATTTGAGGCAGCATAGGTGGCTTGAGTTACTGAAGGATTATGACATCACCATTATTTATCATCCCAGCAAAGCGAATGTGTTTGCAGACGCCTTAAGCAGGAAGGCGGAGAGTATGGGTAGCTTGGCATTCATTTCAGTGGAGGAGAGGCCACTAGCCCTGGACATTCAGTCCTTGGCTAACAGACTTGTGAGGCTGGACATTTCAGAGCCCATCCGAGTTCTTGTGTGTGTCGTTGCTGAGTCATCATTATTGGGACAAATCAAGGCTCGGCAGTTCGATGATCCGCATTTGGCAGTTCTCAGAGAGACGGTACTACAGGGTGGTGCCAAGGAGGTTTCTATTGGCGAGGATGGTGTTCTGCGACTTCAGAGTTACCTATGTGTTCCTAATGTTGATGGCCTGAGGGAGAGGATTATAGAGGAGGCACACAGTTCGGTATTCTATTTATCCAGGTGCTACGAAGATGTATTGTGACCTGAGGCAGCACTACTGGTGGCAGCGGATGAAGAAAGACATAGTGTGGAGTATGTGGCTAGATGTCTAAATTTCCAACAGGTTAAGTATGAGCACCAGATGCTAGGAGGCCTACTCCAGCAGATGCCTATACCTGAGTGGTAATGGGAGCGCATCACTATGGACTTTGTAGTCGGGTTGTCGCGTATCTTGCAGAAGTTTGATGCGGTTCAGATTACCGTCGACAGTTTGACCAAATCAGCACACTTTGTTCCAGTGGTCACTACTTATACTTCAGAGAGGTTGGCTCAGATCTACATTCGGGAGATAGTCTGGTTGCACGATGTGCCTGTGTCCATCATATCAGATAGAGGTCCTCAATTCACCTTGCATTTCTATAGAGTTGTACAGAGTGAGTTGGGCACCCGTGTAGAGCTCAGCACAGTATTTCATCCTCAGATCGAGGGGCAGTCGAAGTGCATAATTCAGATATCAGAGGACATGCTCAGGGCATGTGTGATTGACTTTGGAGGGCAGTGGGATCAGTTCTTTCCCTTGGCCGAGTTTGCATACAACAACAGCTATCAGTCCAGCATTGAGATGGCCCCATTTGAGGCTCTATATGTTCGGCGATGATGTTCTCCCATCGGGTGGTTTGAGCCTGGCAAGGCTAAGCTATATGGTATTGACTTAGTAAAGGATGTATTGGAAAAGGTAAAGTTGATTCATGAGAGGCTTCACACGGCACATTCTAGACATAAGAGTTATGTAAATCAGAAGGTGCGTGATGTATCATTCATGGTCGGCGAGAAGGTTCTCTTGAAAGTCTCATCGATGAAGGTTATTATGGGTTCGGGAAGAATGGCAAGTTGAGCCCAAGGTTTATAGGCCCAATTGAGGTGTTGAGGCGAGTTGGGGAGGTTGCTTATGAGCTTGCTCTACCTCCCAACTTATCAGGTGTTCATCCAATTTTTCACATATCTATGCTACAGAGGTACCACGTCGACATGTCTCATGTGATAGACTTCAGTACCATTCATCTAGACGAGAGGTTGGGCTACGAGGAGGAGCCAGTTGCCATTATTGACAAGAAGGATCGCCAGTTTAGGTCAAGGAGGGTTTCTGCCGTGAAGGTCTAGTAGAGGGGCCAACCAGCCAATGAGGCGACTTGAGAGTCCGAGGAGGACATGTGGAGCAGATATCCACACTTATTCAGCACTCCAGGTATGATTCTAGGCCCATTAGAGGATGAACGTTTGTTTAAGAGGTGGAGAATGTAACGACCTGACCGGTCGTTTTTCTTTCTAGAACTATGTGCCCTAAATAAGACTTCCTGTATTTGGTTTTATTGATTTATGACTTACGGGGATGGTTGGTTCGGGAATTGGAAGAGTTTGGGTTGAAATTGGAACACTTAGTTCCTTAAGGCTAGCCTTAAAGGCCAAGTTTGGTCAACATTTTTAGTAAACGACCCCTGAATCAGGATTTGAAGGTTCCAATAGGTGTGGATAATTGAGGTTTGGAGCGTGTTTTGATGTTATCGAGGTCAAAATAGAATTTTGAGACTGGGAATAGTTTCGTAGTGTCATTCATGACTTGCTTGCAAAATTTGGTGTCGTTCCGAGTAGTATTGTGTTGGAAGTGAATTTAAGAACTTAAAGTTCTTAAGTTGAATTTAGTTGGTTTTGGGGTATGATTCTTAGATTTAATGTTGTTTCGGGCGTTCCGAAGGTCTGAGCGAGTTCGTTTTATGATTTAGAACTTGTTGGTATATTCGATTGGGGCCCCGAATGTCATTCAGACGCCGCGCGAGGCGAGTCCAACCTCAAAGTGAGCTGCTGGTGCACCAGTTCTGGTGCGACCGCACATGCGGTTGGCTAGCTACAGGTGTGAGATCGCAGAAACGGTCGAAGCCTCGAAGGTGCGATCTTTGAACGGATGCCAGAATCCGCAGATGCGGCCTCCCTTTCGCAGGTGCGGTCCGCAGGTGCGATGCCCTGCCAGCCTCCCTCTTCTCCGCAGATGCGGGTGATTGTCTGCAGAAGCGAGACCGCACGTGCAGTCCATGCGTCGCAGATGCAAAAATTGCTAAAGGCAGTGGCCTTCATTTAATGCGAGAGTTTGTTATTTTTGACTTACTTCACTCAACACTTAAGCGATTTGGGAGCTTCAAAAGGGGAGATTTCCACCTAGCTTTGTGAGGTAAGTAATTCCTACATCATGTGAGTTTCATACATAGTTTATGGGTACATTTCAACATGTAAATTAGTGAAAATTATAGGTTTAGAGTAAAACCTAGGGTTTTGATAAAAATAAGATTTAACCGCAAAAGTAAAAATCATATATTATTGATCCTTAGGTTATGGGTAACAACATTCTTTAAGAATTTCTGAAATTCGAGCATGTGGGCCTAGGGGTGAATTTTAGGAATTTTACAAATTGGCTTAGGTAATCACTTAAATGGTGGAATTATGAACTTTTGAGCATATATTGACTAGTTTATGTAATGTTTGGCTAGTTTTGAGTTGTTGGGCGTCACATTTGGAGGTTTGAGCGCATTCTTGAATCTATAAGTAGGCTTGATACGAGGTAAGTCTCCTTTCTGACCTCGTAAGCGTGAACCTTCCCCCTAGGTGAAATAATTGATCATGTGAATAATTGTGGGGGACTACGTACGTACTAGGTGACGAGGGTCCGTACGTAGTGACTATTCTTGTTATGTTCGGGTAGTGTAGGCTTACATCATTCCTTGTGAACATTGTTAATTGATTTATATGCGCTATTATCATTGAGTGAACTTTTATATCAATATCTTAAGAATTGAAAGGTTTCAAGTAAGTAATTAATTTGAAAAAATGAATTGAGAAGCATGTGTTATGTTTATGTGAAACCGGTTCGCAATTAGATTCCACGAGCGGGGTGATTGTTTCCACTGCTCTCATGGGCGTGGGTTGTTCGCCTCGGTAGCTTAATAGATGCATCTATAGTTCATGTCGTTCGACCCTTCGGCAGTGCACATTTACTTTTCTGTTGGATCGGGCCATACGTCCTCGACATATTATATGCATGCTAATTGCTTGGTATTTTCCTGTGATTGTTAAACCTTAAAAATGCGCTGAAGAATAAAGTAGTAATTTGTTTGATAGGAATTGACACATAAAAGTACCTGTGAAAAGATTTGTCATTTCTTGTTCTTATTGTTATTCATCTTTGATACTCATGCTTAGCCTTATATTTAGATAAATTGTTTTGGCCTAGTAAGTGCCAGTTCGACCTCTCGTCACTACTTCTTCGAGATTAGACTGGATACTTACTGGATACATAATGTTTATGTACTGATGCAGCGCTTTTGTACTTAATTGTACATGTTTTGAGGCATGTGCATCTGGTTATCAATCCGGATCACGTTCTTGACTCCACGAGATCAGAGATTCCACGGTGAGCTGCTTCTCTTGATGTCGTTCAACAACACGGTGGAGTCTTTCCCTTTTGTTATTATGTCTATATCCTCTCAGACAGTAGGATAGACGTATTCTTTCGATTCCTTCTACTAGATGCATGTATACTTGTGATACCAGTTCCTGGCACACACATTGGTAGACTATTCTTTTGGAAATGTAACTATTTAAACTTAACTTCTTGATCATTTCAATTAAATTGCCTTTGATATTTTGTATTTTCTCGTGCTCGTGACAAAAATTCAAGTATAGTTAATAAAGTTTTATAAAATTAAATGGAACTCACTAGACCAATTTTATTTGCTTGCCTAACATCGGCGTTGGGCGCCATCGCATTAGGATTTGGGTCGTGATATCCAAAGCATAACATAAATTCACCGACCTTCCCAATACCCATATACAACCCATATCAATGTCTACAGAGCCTTCTAAAGATACAAAAGACAGATATGACCATGTCGGTGACAAGGCCTCGGCTATACCTTAAACGTATAAACATATATACAAGAGAAGTTCATCAACATCCCCTAGAAGAATAAGGGGATCACCAAGGTCACTGGTAAGGGGAACACGCCGCTAGCTGCGATCGGTACTGTCTGCTGGGAGAGCACCTACATCCATTCAAAGATGTAGCACCCCCAGAAAAAGGGGCGTTAGTACCATCGGATAGTACTAGTATGTATAACTAAACATCATCTCCTTAGAAAAGAATAATCAATAAAATGCAAGGAAAGTTAATCAATACATTAATGAGAATATAGGCAGCACCTCAACATTGGCGATTTCTGCTCGGCAGTGAAAAATAGGCTATCGGGGTCAGATTGGAATTCCGGAAGTTGGAGCAGGTCCTTCATGTCATTTTGGGTATGTGTGCAAAATTTCAGGTCAACCGGAGGTGTTTTGGTTGGTTTCGGCGTAGTTGGCGAACTTTGGAAGTTCCAAAGTTCATAGGCTTGAATTTGATGTGATTTTGGTGTTGTTGCGTTGTTTT
>ML424472.1:1091-65712 GCA_005239525.1 Nicotiana knightiana
TGAGACCCATGAACAGAAAATAATAATAATTCTCATGGGGAATCAAGAATATAGACACCCCTACTATTTCTATGAATATAGTAATTTATAGAAACTGTGTATTTGCTTGTTTCTTCAGTATAATTTTGATCATGCCAAAAGAAAGAACGGATAGCCTTAACATACCTGTTCTTTAAATTATTTGCACGAAATGAAGCTTCTGCTTCTTTGAATTTGAACGAAATTCCTTGCTTGGATTTTATGAAACTCGGTTAAAATTGCTTCTGATGAAGCTTTGAAATGCTTTTGCTTCAACGTTTTTGTTTGAGATAATATTGTTAGATGAACAAGATTAATGGTTGTTCTAAGACCTTTGAGATCTGATCATCTTGTCCAAAATGAACAAATCTTTACAAATGAACCAACTTATAAGACTTGGACGTACTTTCTGTCTTTGTCCAAATGAACCAAACTCCATGACTTTTAGGAATGACTCATTCTTATGAGTCCTTTAATGGGTTACACTTTATTTTGGCCTACTAAGCATTAATGACAATGATCATATGCTTGAATAGTTGACTAATGCCACGTGGTGAGTGGGGATAATTATTAAGTTTTCTTTATCCGCATATTAGTTAATCGGGTAATGTCCCGTTCCCTGGTAATTAACCAATTACACGCATAATTTAAAAAATGCCCCAAATTACTTAATTAAATACTACTCTCTTTTAACATACCTTGTACACCTTATGATCATGTAGTACTTTGTATGGTACTTGTCCATAAATACCACGTATTTTAGCTTCGGCCATATTTATCCCCAAAATGCCAAGTTCAACGAAATTCATTTTCTCCGACTTGCTTCCCCTCTCACTTTCACAAATTTACTAATCACTTGTGAAATAGAATAATCCTTATAATCCCCAAATAATAATTTTTTTTCCTTGGACTGATGTTAGTTACCTTACGACAAATTCAACATAAAATACTGTAGGGTGCAATATCGTCGTAACTTATTACTGCGGAGCGTAATATCACCGTAATGTAATACTGTCGTGTACAACACAAACACTGTCGTAACTTAATATTGCAGGACATAATATTGATGTAATATTGCGTGGCGTAACACAATGGACCTTGTCATCAGTCAAATTGCTAAAGAAGTGTACCTAATCCATAGTGTTTTTCGATTGTACAAACCTGTCTGGGATGAAACTCATTCTTTTTGGATGGTGGAAAGCTATGTAAACATTTCATGGTTGTCGCATAAATTCCTCACGGTACTGTTCTCTTTGAAGATGCTCCAACAACCATATTTGCAGTAACAAATTACAACCCTCAAAATGTCAGAATCCCTTCTTAAAGCGGTCCAACGCTCGGTATATCTCTTCCACAATCATTGGGACAATAGTGTAAGTCTGTCCCTCAATCGCTTCCACTAAGGTCTTGGTAACCATAGACAAATGAGTGTGAATCCTATCTCCTTGAATTGGAAATACTATCATACCCAGAAAATAGACGATAAAGACAAAAACCCGACGATGAGTCCAGCCCAGGGAAGTGATGGCAAACTCATCATGATAGATACGGTAGGATGTGTTGTGCCCATAACGCTCGTAAAGGAAGTCGAAAGGTATGTAGGACTTCTTCAAGCAAACTAACTCGTCATTCTTTCTAAGACCCGTCATTTTCAGAAAACCTCTAGAAGTACAATTTTTCAGTATAAACAGACCAGGGCTATCCCAGGGTAACCCAGCAAAACCTCATATTTCCTCAAGAAGGGGAGTCATCTCTATATTATCGAAACGAAAAATAGCCCTCTTTTCATCCCAGAACATAGTAGCGGCCTCGATCAGTACATTGTTTGGCTGAATATCTAGCAAGGAGTGTAAATTTCTGAGAACTCTTTTCATATGATTTTTGTCGCTTGGCGAGAGATTTTCCCACCAGTCTAGTAATAAGGGTGAGATACTACGGACCATGTCGAACCTGGGGACTTCATGCCTCATTTATACAAAACAGATAAAGTTAGCCCTTTCCCCCTCCGAGTTTGACTACTTACACATTAATGATTGGCATATCGGCACGTTTTCTCCAAATAATGCACATATCATGATCATTCCCGTTGGGATTATGGAAATCCCGAAGGTCTTTGGACAAGGCTTTCCTTAGAGAGTTATTATGCACACAACATTCTAACTCATGCTAGGTTTGTACATGATACATGCACAATTAACATCAGAGTAGGATTTTCTATAGAAGTCTAGACTGGTACCCTCAAGCGGACAACTTTAGAGGGAAAGGTACGGAACCGTCGACTGCACCGTTGATCGACTAGTTTTACCGCAAATAAGCCTTTCCAAATTAAAAAAGGGTAATATAGGCAGAGCGCGGACACTCATCAAGTGCCGTTATGGTATTAATTGCGCACGAGTGGAATATGATGCCGAGCATGGATTATGAAAAAATAAAACAACACCTTGTCAAGTATTTTGCATGATGAAAGTGATAAATGCGGTATTTAATAAATGTAAAGGCAGGAAAGAAAGAAAAATCGTATAATAAAAAAATTATAATAAAGCAGTAAAAGTGGGAGGGATTGGGAAAGACATAAAGATTGAAGCCAACGAATATGATTTGCATATTGTAACAAGATTAAATGAAGAGTTTCATGTAAATTCATGTAAAAGGGAAAATAGGCAAGTGGTGTGCATGTAGCAAATAAACGGTGAATAAAATAATAAGAACGCGCTTATCGAGGGAAACTAATTCACACAGAGCAAGTTCATTATGGTAAGAGCCTAAGGAAATACCTAGTAGAGTCTCCATGTTGTCGCACCCCTTTTTCTCGCGAAATCGGGTTTCGACATTGACAACTCTTTTAAAAGGAAGGGTTATTAAAAGAAAGAGTCCCCATCTAACGAATTAAGGTGCGTTAGGGCACCTATTTGCATATGACTCGGGTTTACTAGTTTGCGTCACCAAAGATCGGGTAAGGGATCAAATAACCTCGAAGAGAAGGTCTTAGGCATTCCTCGAGGTCCACAATGGTGGGTCCCGACCGAACTCAAATCATGTGAATTAGTCTAAGGGAAAGGAAGCAATTTGGACAAATGAAATAAACGATTTATTTAAAATAGAAATGGGGGGTCCTAAGTTTTTTAGCCTAAAGGTTCACCCCGTGCAACATAATAATACTTCATAACTCCCTGAAGACCGGGTGTTACCCATATTATTCAGCAGACACAGACTATCATCTCCTGTGCCCAATTACTATCTTTAAGTTATTTACCTAAAGCTCTTTAATCAATTCTAAGTCGTACCCTATGCGTGCACTACCCGTTCATGCCTATGGTCCATGAGTAATTTGGACCTCTATTTCAGGGTGGTTCTAGACCTTAACTTAGGTTGCTCAAAAGGAGAAAACTAGGTGACATACAGAAACAGTTAGGACTTTCAAATAGAAACACGTATGGGCTCAAATTGGCCTCCGCATCTAAACAGCAAAGGTACACAAACTGATTAGCATTAACTGGCTTTATTAATTGCAAAATCCTATAGACATGATATCCATGTGATGAAAAACCAGTTTCTTAATGCGATTATTAGAACCTATAGAGTTTTCCTATTGATTTTAGCATAATACGATTAAGCCTACCAGCATGGTATCTAGGTGTATTATGCGATAGTAAACAGTGACTAGTCACAGAAACAAGCTCGAAATTATTCGGTTTAATCCTATAGGCATGTTTTCTAGTGAGGATAACAACATAGTAAATAGGCATAAATAACAATTAAACAGATTCAGGCGGGCATTCTATAACTTGACCCGGTTTTAGATTCCATAGGCATGATTTCTTTAATTTGAACAGTTTTATATCCTATGGACATGATTTTCTATAATCCGAACAGTTTTAAATCCTATAGACATGATTTCTATAATCTGAACGAAACAGTATGCAAGCAGGAATTCATACACATATCTGATCATACCATTTCTATAGGCATGGTCTATAACAGAACATAATTGAACCATACATTGAGCCTATGGACATGGTTGCTAGCACATAATGACTGAACACAGTAAGACACCTAGAGGCATGATTTCTAACATATAACATTCAACAACATAGCATTAACCCTATATGCAGGATTTCTACCCCACTTTATAGCAAATATAAATACCCCACCATTATTATTACAAATAATTATTACAGACCAGAATTTAATGAATGAATTACAAAATAAGTAAAACTATAGGGAACCTACAGCAGGCCCAAATACACCTGGACAGGCCAGGCCTTCAAGTCACAGTAGCTCCAAAAGACCATGTTCATAGATATACAATAACCAGTAGTGAATGATTCACCCATATTTCAAGGATAAGCATACATAACCCAAATTTCTAGTGTGTCAGAGTTCCCGAGGTCTTCAAGAACCCAGGGAAGTCCTCACACTAGAGAAATTGATCATAAATTATTCAAAGAAGACTAGGGACCAAATCCTAGTGTGTCAGAGTTCACAAGGGTCTCACATAAACCCTGAGCAGTGCTACACTATGGAGGCCAGAGGACATAACCTAAATAGCTTTGGCTTTCAGCCGACAAAGAATGAGGATCCACGAGGATCAGATAGAGTAGGATGGGATTAGGGGATACACTGAAGGACAGAATCACATATAGAACATGTACAAACAACTAGCAAAAATATTTTAACCTAAGCATACTTAATCAAGTTTTAGAAATTAAAATCAGTCACATGCTAGTAAGGCTAGTTCATAAGCAGATTCATAATGATAATAGATATTTTAGATCAGACTAAGTCATAGAAAGGAAACATTGATTAGAAGTAGGTCAGGAACTGATTAAAACAGTTATTAGAAGCATCATAATATAGTAAGAACAGAACCAAACAGGCCATATTATAACAGGTTCAACAAAAAAACTTATAAATCTGTTAAAGCACACATCTATACATGGATAACCAGTCTTAAGGGAAAGGTATGAACGTATTCTTATAACAAACTTAACTCTAAAAGATGGTCCTCAATAACACAGAGTTAGGCAGATTTTGTTGATCAATTCAAACTAAGTTCGACATGTCATAACTACAAGTAGTAGCATTTAGGATAACATGGTCTAATATCAGTAACACATTGAGCAAATAATCATAATGAAATGACAGAGGATTCAATATCTCACCAGTTAAAATGAAACATGAAAGAAAGGAATCCAGCAGTATAGAAAATATCACCAAACAGAAGCAAAAACTTGGCGATTTTAGGCCTTGGCTTTTAGCCGGCAAGGAATCAAAACACAGAATAAGATTGCTCAAGAGAGTAAGAGTACACAACTTTTGTTTAGAGTAGCGAAAAGGTTTTCGAACTCTGAATCTCTTTTTTTCAAAGGGGAGCGGGGAGGGGTTTAAATAGTGCCGAGATTAGAGCATAGAAAATAGATAATTAAAATACTAATGGGCAAGTGCTCAAATTAGTAGAATTGAAATCCCAAATTTTAGGTAAAGATACATAAAATTAGTAGAAAATAAGGTAAAGAATCACATAAGACATATAATGAACATAGACGAGATTATTTATAAAAACAGAATAATCGGAAACCCTAATTTAGGTAAATCCCAAAATCAGCAGAAAATAATGGCAAAGAATCATGTATTAGCATAAGAAATGAATGTAGACAGGGATTATTCAAAAGAAACATAGGATTGAACCAGTTTTAGTTCAAGTAAAAGGGTCTAAAACCCTAAATTTAGTAAACCACAAAATCCGGAGAAAATAAAGGCAAGAATCACATATTATCATAAAAATAAACATAGATAGGAGATTATTCAAAAGGACCTCCTAAAATCGAACAAGATTTGGTTCAAGTAAAAGGGTCTGAAACCTAAATTTAGGTAAGCGAAGGGAATTGACAAAAATAAGCAGATTCACAAGTAATAGAGTGAACATAGACGGAAAAATGCTAAAAATCAGAGTTCGAACCAGTTTAGGTTCGAATCAAAGAGAATCTGGAACCCTAACCTTTAGGGTTTAGTGCGAATCAGCGAGATATGAGAGAAAATAATGTGTTTGGACTCAAGGTTGTCCAAATTCAAGAGGCAAAGATAGATTTGGACAGAATCAAAACGGTGTACTTGCTATGTTTTAGGCAAGTACCTAAGTTACTTTGTAACATAGCACCAAATAAAGGAAAAACACTGAAATGGTAAGGGAATAGGGAAAGAATCTCATTAGGAACGGGATTTGGGAGGATTTGATTGAGGCAGTGGAATTAGGGTTCATCAGAGGAGGGGAAATAAGGGCGGCAGATTGGGAAATGAAGTTTAGGGTTTAGGGGGCAGAGATATAAGGAAAGGGGGTGATTGTTTATGAGCAGTTGATCAACGACTGGGATTTAAGAGGACCGGGTCAATTTTAATTAAGTGGGTAAGGGTATTGGGCTTAGGAAAATTGGGTTGGTTTGGGTAGTCATAGGTCCGAAATCAATTAAAATTGGGTCTAGATTTTAAATACCCAAATTTAACCAATAAATAATTTATAAAAAATAATAGATAAATAAAAAAATATCTTTTGTGCATAAAAATAAATAAAAACAATTATTTAACATTATAAAAATATAAAAAGGTTATTTTTGCATAAAGAAAGTAATTATAAGTACATATAGGCTATTATTGCAAAATGTGCAATTTTATCCTTTAAAATGCAAATGTAATTATAACAAATGCACTAAAAATATTTAAAACCTAATATGGTGTAAAGGATGAGTTTAGATGATAAAATCATCATAAAAATAATTTGTAAGATAATTAATGGGTATTTATATAATAAAAATGTAGAAATAAATTGATTTAAAGCCTCCAAAATTTATAGAAAATTTTGAAAAATGTTTGTTGATGATTGCAAATCAAATGATGATGCATGTACACTATTTTGAAAGTATATATATATATATATATGTTTTAAAAATATGAGGAAAAAATTGGGTATCAACAGGGGGGTCCTAAGTTTTTTGGCCTAAATGATCACCCCGTGCAATATAAATAATACTTCGCAACTCCCTTTAGGTAGGGGTTGCTCATATTATTCAGCGGGCACAAACTATCATCTCCTCTACCCGATTACTATGTTGAAGTTATTTACTTAAAGGCGTTCTAATTCATTTCTAAGACATACCCTATGTGTGCACTACGCGTCCCATGCCTATGTTCCAGGAGGCTTTTGACCTACTATTTGGTAGTTCTAGACTCAACTCAGGTGCTCAAAATGATAAAACTAGGAGACAATCAAAAACAGATAGGACTGCATATAATTGCAATAAAAGGCTCAAGTAACCTCCACACATAAGCAGGAAAGCACACAAACTGATTTTTGGTTGACAATATTAAGACGTGTTGGAATCGTTAAGTTCTATATGCATGATTTCTATGTGATTCTGGATTCCAGTATTATATAGGCCTTGCTGTAATTTTTGGACTAACTTATGGGCAAATTAGAGTGTTGCAAGTTCTATAGACATGATATCGAATCATTTTGCGTAATAAGGTAGTGAAAACAATCCCATAATTATGAATTACTAATGCTGGTTTTATAGACTTGCATCTTAGGTCAGTGATAGTCCCTATAGGCATGATCTTTAACAGTCACATAATTAGGCAGTGAAGTCATTTGAAAACACAGGATTAGTAGCGTCAATAAGCATCCTATGGGCAGGATTTCTAACAATTGAAAATTGGACTTGATTTTATAATACTTTTTCCCTATCGGCATACTATCTAAATGATGTAGTACAAAAGCAGCATGAAGCAATTCATTAATTAGTTAGGACCATATAATCATGGTATCTTGTCACGACCCAAACTCTCCCTCAATGAATTTTTGTGATGGAACCTAGTCTCAACGACTAGTAAGCCTAACACTTTCTGGAAATGAAATAAAAGCATGATCATTAACAACTAACAGTAACGATAATCTAAATAAGCAACTAAATGCTGCTTGGCATATACAATACCAACTTCCAAAATGTACAAAACAATCCCAAGATCTGGAATACCATAAGTCACAAGCTACTAAGAAGTCTTAATTGTTTTATACATCATTTTCTACCGAAAGAGGGAAATATGAACATAAGGAGATAGAGGGGGACTCCGAGGATATGCGGGCGCAGGCATATGTACCTTGAAGTCTCCAATAAGCAGCAACAACTACACTAGTGATGAGGCTGGTAAGATGTACCTGGATCTGCACATGAAAAACATGTGCAAGAATGGGTGTGAGTACATCATAATGGTATGTAGTAAGTGCCAAGCCTAACCTCGATCGAGTAGTGACGAGGTCAGGTCAGGGCTCTACTGGTATATAAGTAATATAACAAGCAAGAATGAAATATCGCAGTATAATAAAGACTGGAATTGAACAGGGAAGAAATCATAGAGAACATAAAAGCTCAGTACACAAAAATGCAACAGGGGATCTCCCGAGATACCGTCTCGTAGTCTCAAACGTAAATGTGCAGGGGGATCTCCCGGAATACCGTTCCGTAGTTCCAAAGTAAATATTGCAAGACAGGGGGATCTCCCAGAATACCATTCCGTAGTCCCAAAGTAAATATGCAATATAGGGGGGATCTCCCCGAGTACCGTTCCGTAGTCCCAAAGTAAATATCCAGCCAAACAATAGAATTCAATAGTCATGGCACAATATTTTACAATTCAACCTAAGTACAAGTTAAGGAAAGATAGGTAAATTCACTAAACATATTGCACGTAGTTCAGGTAAACAGTTAAGGCAAGTAGGTCTGCTATTCTAGTCTAGAAGGATACTACACATACTGATAAGACTCAAATAAGAAGGAAAACAGGGAATTTTTTAGTAGAAAATGGGGTTTTTACAACAATTAGCCTGTGTACGTACTCGTCACCTCATGTACATGGCGCTCACATATCAAAACAGTACCAATCCTAAGGGGAGTTCCCCTACACAAGGTTAGGCAAGAGACTTACCTCGAACCAAGCTCAAATCAATCTGAAATAATGCTCTTTCCACGAATATCCGACTCAAAATGGCCCAAATCTAGCCAAAACCAATTACATAACATAAAAATAACTACAAGAAACTAATCTAGTGAACGGAATCAAAGTTAAAGCAAGAAATTAGAAAATCGCTCAAAAACCCTCCCCGGGCCCACGTCTCGGAATCGGGTAAAAGTCATAAATTATGAACACTCACTCACTCACGAGTCTAACCATACCAAATTTTCTCAAATCAGATATCAAAATCCCGATCAAAACCCCACAATTCGGCCTAAGGACTTTTCCCAAATTTTTCCCAATTTTCCACTCCAAGTCACTAATTTAATGATGAAATTAAAGACTTAATCATGGGAATTAACCAAAACTAGGAAAGAATCACTTACCCCAAAACACCCACGCAAGAATCTCTCCAACAATCTCCTTCTACCGAGCTCCCAATTCAATTTTGTGATATGAACTCAAAACCCTCGATTTGAACCTTTAAATCTGCCCAGGTGCTCCCTTATTTGCGAACGCGGAATATCCCTCGTGTTCACGAAGGGAAAATTACTCTTGCCTAGAAATTATCATCGTGAACGCGTCCAAAATTGCCAAAATTCCAACTTTTGCCAATTCAAGCCTAATTCCACTACAAACCTCCAAATCACATTTCAGATGCTCTTCTAAGTCAGAAATCACCTAACGGAGCTAAAATAACCATTAAAATTCAAATCTGAGGTCATTTACACACAAGTCGACATCCGGTCGGCTTTTGCAACTTAAGCTTCCAATTAAGAGACTAAGTGTCTCAATTCACTCCGAAAACCAAAACGAACCATCTCGACAAGTCACAATAGCAGAAATTGATACGGGGAAAGTAGTTAATAGGGGATCGGGGCTATAACTCAAGACGACCGGCCGGGTCGTCACATCTCTAAATAAGCAAAGGTATTGCATTGTTGTATCCAGTAGGCATGTTATCTAAGAGCGTTGGATAATAGACATGGAAACAAGTGTAGCATATTTTAACAAGTGAAGTGTGTGCATGATTCCTATAACCATGCTTTCTATTAGTGTGAAACACATTAAACTACATAACATATAAGGCATGTTGAACAAAATATCAAATAGACCACATAGACCCTATAGGCGTGTTTTCTACCCTTTTATGCAAGCATTAGAGTACACCCATTTCCCCAATTTCACTAGCACCCCAATTGTTTGTTTACAAATTATTACAGGCCCAAGAATGAAATAATGCAGACTTGAAAATGACAAAACACAGGCTGAAACAAATACAAGCCCAGTAAAGCCTTTACAGACCCAGTACAAAAGTAACCCAGCGATATCCCAGGCCTTCAATAGTCATACTCTCCGAACAAACAGTAGGCCCAAACCACAGGCTCACAAGACAGTTAGTGTGTGCCTAAATCTAGTGCCCTTGTCCAACAACACACATGACCCATTTCCAGGCCCAATGTATAACTTACTTACCTAAATATATGCTAAATTTAGCTATGCAGGTGACACAATACTCATAAAACAACTTAAACACTTAGTTTTTAGAGTTGTAACCATCAATAGCTCTAGCCAAGACATATAAATAGGATCATGCTAAATGGAAAGGAACACAAGACACATATGATGCAAGCTTAGGCTTTGTAATTCTAGAAACAGAGTTTTATAGTGACAAGATTGAGCATCATAGGACATCAAACCATTTCAAAGAGTTTCAAAGTAAAGAATGATCCAGAAACAACCTAAAGAACTTTAGATAATAGTCTAACAGAATCATGAACAAGAAGCAAGTAGAGTCTTTATATGAAGGTTTTAACGTGAGAACCTAATGAGAATGTGGTTGCAAACAACATAACAACATGCTAGTGGGCACACTTTGGCAAACATATCACTTAGTTGATCATGACACTTAACATGATGGACATTAACTATGGCACAAAGGTTCTAAAGAACTCATAGTAGGTAAAAGAACATGCTAATTATAGGCTAACATGACAAGCAGACATTAGATTTATGTTAGTCGACCCCACATGAGAGAAACTACATATTGGTATTTATCCTAGAAGCAATGCTAAGAGTGCAGGATTGACAGGTCAAGGAGCACAATCATCAGAGTTACAAATCGAATACAAACATGCTTGGCTATATAATAAGACAATGATATAACATGGGAGAGATAAGGATCAGTTTGCAGGAAATAGTATATTACTCCTAAAGAATTTAGTAGGAAGAGATTCATTAAAGCAAATTCTGAGCAAGCAATTTCTACAAAAGATCCCAGGAATCCAAGGCATGAATGTGAACTTATAACAAGCAAAAGACACAACATTAAGGCTAACATGTGCATGACCAATCAGGCAAAACCTAAGAAGGCCAGAAACTGCTTGAATCAAATACACAGAGTGAAGGTATACGACACATGTTGAACCTATCATGTTTGATACTAGAGAACATGGAGCTGAAGAACATAATTGAGACAATAGAATTACAGAAAGCATACAACAATACAATACTGGGAGTTCACAAATAACAAAGAAACTTAGGGCATGCTTGTCTAAAAGTTCAAATAGTGGTGGCACGCAGAATACACATACATGAACAAGTAGAGGAGTAATAATTAAGGCTGTAAAGGGTCAAGAATGCTAACCAGTTGCGAAGATAAATGAGCAAAAGAGTGAGTAACTCAAAATCTCAGTAATGAGAGCAAAAGAAAGACAACAGTGAGAACCCCAGATCCTAGTGCATCAGAGTTCACAGAAGCTTTAGTGAGCCCCGAGCATTGCTCGCACTACGGAGGTTAATGGAGAAGATTTCGGTGGCCTTGGATTTCAGCTGACAACAATCAAGAGAGTAGGGATAACATAGAAGGTGAAAGTGAGAGAATAACGGTAGTTGCACGATTAGTGTCTATTCAAAGGGAAAATTAGGGAGGGGTTTATATAGTGTTGAAATTGAATGAAAAAACAACAAAAAAAATCAATTAAACATAAATAAGGAAAAAAAATATTGCATGCAATCAGTAACAGAGGCGGAAAAGGAAGAAATCAAATATCAAACTCTAGTTAGGGTTCAACGATTGAAGAATCGACCCGTGGATGTGGGGAATCAATCTCTTTTCCTTGTATATGGACGAGATATCGTCCAAATCTTGAAGATCAAAGCTGAACGGATCCGATCTGAAATGGTGATACTTGCCAAAATTAGGGTGAGTACTAAGTAAAATTAAGATCGTATGAGTAGTAGCAGAATAGTGTAAATAAGGTAGGTTGATCGCAGAACTCCATAGTATAACCTGATTTGGAGAGATTTTTGGGAGGTAAGAACACTAGAGTTCAATGAAGATGAGAGTGTATGAGGGTGGATGGGAAAATAAAAGGAGTCTCTAAAGTTTGGGGTAGGTATATAAGAAGAGTGAAGGTTTTACTTCGGGCCGATGATCATTTTAGATCAACAGCCAAGACTAAAAGGAACGTGGGGCGAGTTGAATAAACGGGTCCCGACCGAGTTGGAACAAAATGGGTCATTTGATTAGGGACAGGGGTAGATTGGGGTTGGGATAAATTTTTTTCGACCTTAATTGGTCCAAAAATAAGGAATTATTTGGGCCGGATTTTAAAGTAGGAATTAAGGGAAAATAATTTAATAAAATAGATAAATGAAAATATAAAAATGAAATGTATGCCACTTAATACTTTAAAACAATAGTTCAAGAATATAATAAATGTAAAAAAAAATATTTTGACCTTAAATAACGACAAATGCAATTAATTATAAAATATAGGCTATTATTGAAAAATTATGTATTTGGCATAAAAGTGCAAATGTAATTATATAATATAAAGTAAATATTATAGAAAATATATATGGATGAAAGTAATAGAGTTGGATGATTAAATCATCATAAAATAGTTTAAAGGGGTAATTAATACCTATTCAAGTAATTTAAATGCAAGAAAATAATTTTAAAGCTTTAAAAATATTATGGAATAGTTATAGAAAATACTTTTATGAATTTTGTAAATTAAATAATGATGAAAAATAATATTTTGAATGTATATAAACTGTTTGAAAAATACAAGGGCAAAATTGGGTATCAACAACGAGTGATTACACATGCTATATTTGGTAATTGACCGGTTTAGGCTATTTAGATTCTTTTCATGCTTATAATTGAATTGTATTACACGTCAGATCTTCATTTTAATCCACCCTTTCATGTGCAACTCTATCCTTACATGCTTTATTGACGTTGTTAATACTTGTTCATCTCTTACTTGCTAATTTGCTCTTATATGCTTAGTTGAAGTTATTGATTTCCTTGTATTTTGTTACATCTTTAAATTGTTGCATTACTTGTAATTGAGGTTGTTATTTGGTGAAATAACTTATTGTTGAGTTATTGGTGTTGAAGTTGAGAAAGTCGTTATCACATTGAGGCAAATTTGTTAATCATTGAGATATTTTTCTTATTGAGCTATTCACTTTTATTTTGTTATTGTTGAGATTCTTGTACACATTGTGGTTGACCCATGGATTATTTGTTGTGAAAACATTTTTATTGATGATTCTTTTGGCAAGTTGGGTCACATGGGCACTTGTGGCGTGACTTGTGATTATGTTGTGATATTGATACGCATGCAGTGGTATGAGTCTTGGGGTTGATAAGCATTCAGTGAGATAAGGTGGGTTTGATACACGTGTTGCTAGTAGGGTAACTATTTGAAGCCACGTGGTGATTCGTCTCTTATACGAGGCGGTACCTCGATTGTGATTCTTGTTGTACATCTCATGTTGGAAAAGATTTATTGGTGGAACACTTATTGTTGTTTTTGTTCTTCTCGTCTTATTAGTTTTTCTTTCCCTATTTGACTAATGAGGTTCTCTTTAATTTCTTCATTTATATTATCTCTTGCTTACAATTCTGTCATTAGCATATGTAATTAACTTATTTCATATCACTTATTTCTCAGCTTTTCATTACTTCTTGTTATTATATTCCATTCTATTTATTATGTCCTAGTAGGTGTCTTGACCTGGCCTCGTCACTACTCTACCGAGTTTACGCTTGATACTTATTAGTTACCATTGTGGTGTACTAATACTAGGCTTTGCACATCTTTTTGTGCAGATCCAAGTACGTCTGCTCGTGTTTGACGTTAGTGTTTGGTTGTAGTTGTTATCCAATGACTTCAAGGTATACCTGCTCGGCATTCGCAGGCCTTAGAGTTACCTTCCCTTATATTTCATTCTATTGTATTTCTTATTCAGATAGTGTTGTAGTAGATATTCCGGATCATTCTCTAGAGCTTATGACTCAGTTCCATTGGTTTTGGGAAAGTTGTTGTTGACATATTATATTGGGATTTTATTTGAGTTATTAGTCTTGCTTTAGTATTTCTGTTGATTATTTATGTTAAGTTATTATTACTCTAGGTGCCATCACGATATCCTAAGGTGGAAAATTTGGGCCGTGACAAGCTGATATCAGAGCTCTAGGTTCATAGGTGTTACGAGTCATAAGCAGGTTTAGAGTCTTGCAGATCGGTATGGAGACGTCTGAACTTATCTTCGATAGGATAACTATTAGGAAAACTTCACTTCTCTGACTCCTTATCGTGTGAATTAGTTGACTTCTAAAACTAAATCTTTGACTTTCTATTCTCTTGCAGATGGTGAGGACACGCACTGCTGGATCCGACAATCAAACACCCACTTCCCCTGCTAGACCACGAGAGGCCAGGGTTGGGGCAGAGGCTGAGGAGGGGCACGTAGTGCAACAATATCACCTTCCCGAGTTGCGATAGAGGAGCCACCAGTAGCTCCAGTTGGGGGACAGTCACATGAGGCGCCTTTTGCTACCCCTACAGTTAAGGAGATCCTCACACAATTCTTGAGCATGTTTGGTACTCTAGCTCAGGCGGGGTTGATTTCACTTGCACTAGCCACATATCAGGCTGGGGGAGGAGCTTAGACTCCTACGGCCCGTACTCCAGAGCAGCATGCCCATGTTGATCAGGTCCTAGAGGTTAAGCCACCATAGCCTATTATTCCAGTTCAGCCCGAGGTTCAAGAAGTATCATCCTCCTACTTACAGTGGCTTAGTTTTAGAGTATGCACATGGTTTTCTAGAGAAATGCCACCGTGATCTCCGCACTATGGGTATTGTGGAAACGAGTCGAGTCACTTTTACTATATTCCAACTGTCAGAGTAGCGTATCAGTGTTGGTGGGATTAAGAGGAGGGTAGCCCAGCAGATGCAGCTTCACTTACATGGACTCGGTCTTTAGAGATGTTCTTGAGAGAGTTTGTTCCCCAGAACCTTTGGGATGCATGATGCGTGGAGTTTGAGCAGCTGTGCCAGGGTACTATGACAGTGTCAAAGTATGTTGTCTGATTCAGTGATTTGTCCAGACATGCACCTGACTTGGTTTCCACCGTCAGAGAGCGAGTCCATTGATTCATAGTGGGGATCAATTATGGTATTAGATTCACGATGGCTGGAGATATGGAGACAGATACTCCGTATTAGCAAGTGGTAGTAATCGCACGGAGAATGGAGGGTATGCGGTGCCGTGAGAGAGAGGACAGGTAGGCCAATAGGCCTTGAGATTCTGGAGGATATAGTGGTGCTTGCGCCCCAGCTGCAACCCATCATGGTAGAGGCTATGTGAGTCGTCCAGTTCATTCAGCATTTCTAACTTCTAGTGGTTCTCTGGTTATTTCGGGGTCTCAGGTTGCACACTATGCTCAACCAGTTGCTAGTTTACCTCCTGCACGGGGTGCCTTCAATAGTCAGTCCAGCCGACCAGGCTCGAGCCAGTCCCAACAGCCACGCCCACCGAGAGCTTTCTTTGAGTGTAGTGATACCCATCATATGATGAGGGACTACCCCAGACTCGGGAGGGGTTCACCTCCACATACTACTCAGGTTCCATGGATTCAGCTAGGTCCATAGACTTCAAAGGCTATGGTTGTTGCCCCAGTTGCCGCTCCACATGCACAGCCAGCTAGGGGTGGGGATCAGGAAGGTAGAGGTCTCCCTAGAGGAGGAGGCCATGCCAGCTTCTATGCTTTTCCGAGTAGGACATAGGCAGTCTCTTCAGACACAGTCATCACAAGTATGGTTCCAGTTTGTCATAGAGATACATTAGTCTTATTTAATCTGGGATCCGCTTATTCATATGTGTCATCTTACCTTACTCCGTATTTGGATATATATCGTGATTCTTTGAGTTCTCCTATTTATGTGTCCACACCTATGGGGGATTCTATTATTATGGACCGTGTGTATCAGTCATGTTTAGTTGTTATTGGTGGTTTTGAAACCAGAGTTGATATATTGTTACTTAGTATGGTAGAATTTGATGTTATCTTGGGAATGGAATGGTTGTCGCCCTATCATGCTATTCTGGATTGTCACTCCAAGACGGTGACATTGGCTATGCCAGGTTTACCATGGTTGGAGTGGAAGGGTACTTTGGTTTTTTCTCCTACCAGGGTTGTGTAATTTTTGAAGGCTCGGCGAATGGTTGAGAAAGGGTGTGATTTTTATCTAGCCTTCGTAAGAGATGTCAGTGTTAATAATCCTACCGTTAAGTCAGTTCCAGTAGTGAGAGACTTCCAAGATATACTTCCAATAGATCTTCCAGGTCTGCAGCCCGAGAGGGATATCGATTTTGGTATTGACTTGTTTCCAGTCACTCAGCCTATTTCTATCCCACCATATCGTATGGCCCCAGCGGAGTTGAAGGAGTTAAAGGAACAGTTGCAAGAGTTGCTTGATAAGGGTTTCATTCAGCCTAGTGTCTCGCCTTGGGGGTGCTTCACTGTTTTTTGTGAAGAAGAATGATGGTTCTATATGCATGTGTATTGATTATCGATAGTTGAACAAGGTTACATTGAAAAAAGGTATCCATTCCCGCATATTGATGAATTATTTGATCAGCTACAAGGTGCCAAAGTGTTCTCAAAGATTGACTTGTGGTCAGGGTACATTAGCTAAAGATTCGAGATTCGGATATTTCGAAGACTGCCGTTAGGACTCGATATGGTTACTACGAATTCCTTGTGATTTCATTTGGGCTGACCAACGCCCCAACAACATTTATACATCTGATGAACAGTGTATTCTAGCCCTATCTTGATTCATTCATCATTGTGTTTATTGACGACATCTTGGTGTATTCCTGCAGTCGGAAGGATCATCAAAAACACCTGAGGATCATGCTCCAGACCTTGAGAGAGAAGAAGTTGTATGCAAAGTTCTCAAAGTGTGAATTATGCCTTGATTTAGTGGCATTTTTAGGTCATGTGGTGTCGAGTGAGGGGATCAAGGTAGATCTAAAGAAGATTGAGGTAGTTCAGAATTGGCCCAGATCGTCTTCATCTAATGAGATTCAGTGTTTCCTCGGTTTGGTCGGGTATTATCGTTGTTTCATAGAGGGTTTCTCATCCATTGCTACACCTATGACAAAATTGACCCAGAAAGGTGCTCATTTCAGATGGTTCGAGGATTGTCATGCGAACTTTCAAAAGCTCAAGACTGCTTTGACTACAACCTCAGTGTTGGTATTGCCTATGGGTTCGCTGTCTTACACTATGTATTTTGTTACATCATGTGTTAGGCTTGGTGTGGTGTTGATTCAAGAAAGTAAGGTGATTGCCTACGCATCTCGGCAATTCAAGGTCCATGAGAAGAATTATCTGGTCCATGACTTGGAATTGAAAGCTATTGTTCATGCATTGAAGATTTGACGGCATATTTGTACGGTGTCCCTTGTGAGGTTTATACCGACCACCGAAGTCTTCAACATCTATTCAAATAGAAAGATAAAAACTTGTGGCAGCAGAGATGGTTAGAGTATCTTAAAGACTATGATATCACTATTCCATATCATCCCGGGAAGGCCAATGTCGTGGCCGATGTCGAAAGGCAAAGAGCTTGGGAAATTTAGCATATCTATCGGCAGTAGAGAGGGTACTAGCCATGGATGTTCAGGCTCTGGCCAACAATTTGTTAGATTGGATGATTTGCATCCCGGTCGAGTTCTTGCTTGCGTGGTTTCTCGGTCTTCTTTATATGATCGCATCAGAGATCGCCAGTATGACGGCCCCCACTTGCGTGTCCTTAAGGACACGGTACAATATGGTGATTACAAGGAGGTTCCTATTTGAGATGACGATGTGTTGCAGACGTAGGGCCAATTATGTGTGCCCAATGTGGATGGGTAGCGTGAGATATCCTTGAGGAGGCCCATAATTTGTGGTACTCTATTCATCCAGGTGCCTCTAAGATGTATCGGGATTTGAAACATCACTATTGGTGGAAGAGGATGAAGAAAGACATAGTGGTGTATGCATCTTTGTGCCTAAATTGTCAGCAAGTGAAGTATGAGCATCAAAGACCAGGTGGTTTACTTTAGAGATTTGAGATTCTCGAGTGGAAATGGGAGCTTGTTACTATGGACTTTGTTGTTGGGCTCCCATGCACTCAGAAGAAATTTGACATTGTATGGGTGATTATGGATAGGTTGACCAACTTATCTCATTTAATTTCGGTGGTGACCACCTATTCTTCATAGCAACTAGCTCAGATCTATATCCGTGAGATTGTCTGACTTCATGGCTTGTCGGTATCCATCATCAAAGGCACGTATTTTACATTGTGTTTCTAGAGAGCTGTGCAACGTGATTTAGGCACACTGGTTGAGTTGAGTACAATATTTCACCCCTAGACGGACGAAAAGTCCAAGTGCACCATTCAGATATTGGAGGATATGCTTCGTACATGTGTTATAGATTTTGGGGGTTCTTCGGATCAGCTCTTGCCGCTTGCAGAGTTTGCCTACAATAACAACTACCAATTGAGTATTGAGAAGGCTTTTTACGAGGCCCTATATGGTAGATAATATCGTTCTCCAGTTGGTTGGTTTGAGCAGGGAGAGGCTAGGTTGTTAGGCATGGATTTGGTGATGCCTTGGATAAGGTCAAGTTGATTTAGGATCGGCTTCGTACAACCTAGTCTAGGTAGAAGAGTTATGTTGATAGGAAGGTTCATGATGTAGTTTTTAGGGTCATTGAACGGGTTTTTCTCTGATTTCATCCATGAAGGGTATGATGAGGTTCGGGAAGAAGGGCAAGTTGAGCCATAGGTATAACAAATCTTTTGAGATCCTTGAGATGATTGGTGAGTTGGACTACAAGCTTGTGTTTCCACCTATCTGCAGTTCATTCGGTGTTCCATGCTACTATGCTCCGGAAGTATTATAGCGATCCATCTCTTGTATTAGACTTCAGCTCAGTCCAATTGGACAAGGATTTTGGCTTATATTGAGGAGCTGATGGCTATCCTGGAAAGACAGGTCTAGAAGTTGAGATCAAAGAACATTACTTTAGTGAAGTTTCAATGGTAGGGCCATTCGGGCGAGGAGGCGAACCGGGAGACCGATACGACATGCAGAGTCATTATTCTCATATATTCATCACTTCAGGTATGTTCTTAAGCACGTTCGAGTACGAAATTTTATTTTAAGAGGGGGATAATGTAACTATCCGATCTATCATTTTGTGTAATTGCACCCCGTTTCCCCTTTTGATTCTTTACACATGTGTGTTTATGATTTTATGACTTACGGGGTTGATTAGTTTCACTGCAGGGAGAATTCGAGTTGAATTGGACCCTTTGATTCTTTTCTTAGAAGCCTAAGTTGTTTATGTTGACCAACGAGTGACTTTTGTGAAAATAACCCCCGAACGGTGTTTTGGTGGCTCCGATAGCTTCGTATTGTGATTTTGGACTTGGGCATATGCCGGAATCAAATTCGGAAACCCGTAGGTTAATGTCACGACCCAAAACTCTAACATGTCGTGATGACACCTATCGATGGTACTAGGCAAGTCGACTTTTCAAAATACTTAACTATTTCATAAAAAGGATAATTCAAAGCTTTTTTGTAACAGAAATCTTCATAAAAATACGAAGTTGAACTCAAAATTAAATATAGTGAGGAAAGATGGCCCCAAACATCAAGGTGTCGTCAAGTCAGGAGCATCTAGATAGCTAGTCAAATACAACAGTTTCTAAGTAGCAATACAGAAAGAAAGAAAACATAGAAAGAGATACATGGTCTGCGGACACCGGCAGCTACCTTGTAGTCTCCGATACTCGCTCGTGCACGAACTCAACGACCTTCAAAACCGTGCACGCCTGGATCTGCACGTGAAGTGCAGGGTGTAGCATGAGTACAACCAACTCACCAAGTAAAAAAAATAAATAAGGAACTGAGAAGCAGTGACGATCCATAACATAAATATAGTCATAAGGCTTGTTGTGGCGTGCAACCCAATCCATAATACATCAATAAATCCATAAGGATTGTGCAACCCGATCCATATACCTCACATAGCTCACAGCTCGAAACTTAGGCCCAATCTCAGTCACTAACCTCTCCAGTCTCTCGGGCTCACATAAATCATAATATTCAGCCCAAACAAAGATAACAACAAGTATTAACAAGAAATGAGAGGAATCAGAGATATGACACACAAGTAAGACTGTGAGAGGGTACAAGACAACAATTAACAATCAATTCAACAAGTATACGACCGCTGCGGGTCCCAACAATGATATCATATAGCCTAAGCATGGTTTCTAACATGAAAGGCAGTCAAATTGCTAAAAGACAAGGAAGACATGTAAGCAACAATAGGCTATTCGACTTTACAGTCTCGGGACAGACCAAGTCATAATCCCTCACGGTGCACGCTCACACGCCCGTCACCTAGCATGTGCGTCACCTCCAAATATTCAAAGCATACCAACTTTCGAGGTTTCATACCCTCAAAACCAGATTTAAGACTGTTACTTACCTCAACTGTGCAGAAGTCCTACTCTAAAATGCCCTTGTCTCTCGAATCGGTCTCCAAATGCCCTGAATCTAGCCACAAGCCGTACGAGATAATAATATAGGCTAAAGGGATAAATTCCACAAGAGAACTACTAAATTATAACCTAAAATCCGAAATCGGCTCAACCCGGCCCCAGGTCCACATCTCAAAACTCGACAAAAGTCACAAAACCGGAAAGCTCATTTAGTCAGGAGTCTAACCATACCAAATTTTTCAAAATTCGACGCCATTTGATCATCCAAAACCCCAAAATTCACTCTCCAATTCTCAAGCCCTAAACCCCCAAATTCACCTCAAAAACTCACCAACTAGGTGTAAATTCTGTGGGGAAACATCATTATTTAAGATAAATGGGCAAAAGGATCTTACCTTAGTAATCTGCGGAAATTTCCTCAAAAATCCCCAAAGTCCGAGCTCAAAGTGATGAAAAATGGTGAAAAATCTCGAAGTCTTCTATTTAAGCTCTGCCCAGCAAAACCGCACCTGCAGTTCCCAGTACGCTTTTGCGGACACACTTCTACATCCAAAGTTCTGCACCTCCAGAATTCACTTAAGTCCACTGGGCTCGCACCTACACTCCAAGTCTCGCACCTGCGGAGTCGCTTCTGCAGCCCATCTTCCATTTCTGTGAAAATGCCCAAGATCCAGTCTTCCGCATCTGCGGGCTCGCAGATGCGCTCAATCTCTTGCACATGCACGTCCAGTCCAGCCCAACTTTGTCTGCATGTGTGCCCTCATGTGCCACACTTGCGTCATCGCACCTGCGGCTAACCCCCTCGCAGGTACGATCACACCAGATACAACCCACTTCAGCAACTTCACCAAGTTGAAATCAAGTCTGATAACCACCCGAATTCACCCCGAGGCCTCCAGCACCTCAACCAATTATACCAACAAGTCATAGAACCCCATGAAAACTTAGTCGAACTTTCGAATCACTCAAAACAACATCAAAGCACCAATTACACCAGGATTCAAGCCTAAAGAACTTCTAAACTTTTGAATTTCAAAAAAGACGCCGAAACCTACCAAACCACGTCTAATTGACCTCATATTTTTCACACAAGTCCCTAATGACACCAAGAACCTACTAAAATTCCCGAAAATCAATTTCGACCCCGATATCAAAATTTCCACTGCCGGCCAAAATCGCTAAAATTCCAACTTCCGCCAATTCAAGCCTAATTCTACTACAGACCTCCAAATCACATTCTGGATGTGCTCCTACGCCCAAAATCACCTATCTGAGCTAACAGAACTACCATAATTCAAATCCGAGGTTGTTTACACATGAGTAGACATCCAGTCGATTTTTCCAACTGAAGCTTCCAATTAAGAGACTAAGTGTCTCAATTTACCCCGAAATCACTCCGGACCCGAACTAACCAACTCGGTAAGAAATATAATAGTTGTAAATCACAAAAGAAGAAAAAAATGGGGGGGGGGGGGGGGGGAATGGGGCTATAACTCTCGAAACAACCGGCCGGATCGTTACATCATCCCCCTCTTAAACAAACGTTCGTCCTCGAACTGGTCTAGAAACATACCTGGATTCTCAAATAGGTGTGGGTATCTGCTCCGCATCTCCCGCTCGGTCTCCCAAGTAGCCTCCTGTTACATCCCGAACTTCAATATTAGGATGAGTCGTAGTAATCCAAATAAGCTTGAAGGGATTAAGACCATTCATGAGGTTATAAAGGATTTGTGATTATATTATTATAAGACCTCGTAAGTTTAACAACCTTGATACCGTTATATACATTTGATATGGTATTTTGAGTTGAATATTTTTGTAAAACAATTTGAAAAATATGATTTTATATAGTAATTAATATTACTACTTTTAATTATACACATAATATGAGAAAGTTTATGAGATTTTCTTTATTATAAAGATAGAAATTATTTTTTCACAAGAAAGGAGGTTATCCTTTTACCATTTTAAGAATTAAGCATACAAAAATTTGTACTCTTTATACCAGATTAGGAAAATTAAACGTTGAGAAAATATATGTATTTTTACATGGATGTTTTAATGAAATAATAGTGTAAATCATCATTTTATATGGTACCATAAATTATTAATATTTTAATAATAGTATCTTAAGTAATTTAAGATAATTCTTAATTATGTGAATAATTGATTAATTGTGGGGATTAAGTGAGAATTATGGATAAGTACTAGGGGACAACCTACACGTGGGAGTATGGAATTTTGGTAGCAAATTAGTGACTCTTACTTACCTTATTAGGTGGCATATGCTACACATATAGCATTTAGACTTCTTAGACGTGAATCATCAAGTGATTGTGATTAGATAAAATCTATTCCAAACTTTATTTTATTTTATTTCAATAGGTGTTCATTCTATTTCTCCAACAACTTGTAACAGCAATGAACTTGTGTAGAAGAAATGAATCAAAAATGTTTAGCATCTCTTTAGTTAATAGCTAATTCCTTCATGTTGAGAATTCATGCCAACACTTGAGGATAATTCTTTTGATTGTGATCCGGGTCTAATTCTTCATCTACGACCTTCTCGAGCTCTTATGAGCAATTAAGGTATGTTAAGGCTAATTCTTCTTTCTTTTGGCATGATCCAAGTAACGATACGTAAACGTAATGACATTCCATAAGTGGTTCTACTCTTAGTAGTTAAGGATGTCTATGTTTTTCATTCCCATAAAGTGATATTCAAGCATGCTTAAGTACGTTCCTAAGTCTCTATTGAGGTATATGATAAAGATGGTAATGTTTATAATATAGTGATACATGCGGCTTCATGCATATTCATTTACCACCGTGCTACGGCCGGTTGGGCAGTCATGCATTTACCATCGGGCTATGGACGGTCGGGAAGTTACCACTAGTTAGGAAGTTATGTATCGTTATTTACCACCGGTTGGGCAGTTATGCATTTACCACCGATCTACGGCTGGTCGGGCAGTTACCACTTATCAGTTGAGCAGTCATGCATCATAAAATATGGATAATAATCTCAAAGAGAAGAATTGTATATATATATATATATATATATATATGTATATATGTATATATATATATATGGGTATAATAAGTATGCATATATACGGTGGTACTTTAGAGATTCAGGTTGATTCTTATATGTATTTAATTAATGTTTACTTATTGTTATGTTTTAGTTCTGCTTTAAATACTCAGTACATTATTCGTACTGATGTTCTTTTATTGGGGACGATGCATTCATGCCTGCAGGTATATATAATCAATTTGATGAGCCCTCATAGTAGACGAGATTGGTATTCAACGAAGGATCGGTAAGACTCCACCTCATTGGAGTGCGGCCGATCAATAAGTCATTGTGTCAGAGTTTTGCTACAGGCTTATGGGCAGGCCGGTATCTTGTATGGCAAATAATCTTAGAGGCTTTGTAGACAAAGGCTCATTTTGTACAGTATGTCAGAGGCCTTGACGGCCCATATGTATTCATGCTTTAGGAAAGATGGTTCATTGATACATTATTTTCCCACTTACAATTATACATTATGAGTTGTGGCCATGTTGGCCCATGATAGTTAACAAAAATGAGTTATAGAGTGGTTCGCTCGGGCCAGTATGGCACCGGGGGCCAGCCACGCCTCCCTAGGTTTGGGGCGTGATACCTCCTCCACGGGCTGACCTCTCCATCGAACCTTCACTGAATCTATATCCTTAGACCTCAACCTTCGAACCTGCCACTTCAAAATGGACACCGACTCCACATCATAAGTCAAACCACCATCCAACTGAACCGTGCTGAAATCCAAGACATGAGACGGAATGTCGACGTACTTCCGGAGCATAGAAACATGAAATACTGGATGCACACTCGACAAGCTAGGTGGCAAGGCAAGCTTGTAAGCTACCTCCCCGATCCTCTGAAGCGCCTCAAAAGGCCCAATGAAACGAGGGATTAACTTGCCCCCTCTTCCCAAACCTCATAACACCCTTCATGGGTGATACCTTCAACAGAACCTTCTCCCCGACCATGTAAGACACATCACGAACTTTCCTATCAGCGTAACTCTTTTTCCTAGACTGCACCGTGCGAAGCTGCTCCTGAATCAATTTCACCTTGTCTAATGCATCCTGGACCAAGTCTGTACCCAAGAGCCTAGCCTCACCCGACTCAAACCATCCCACCAGAGATCTACATGCCTTCCATATAAAGCCTCGTACGGATCCATTTGAATGCTCGACTGATAACTGTTGTTATATGTAAATTTCACGAGCGGCAGAAACTAGTCCCATGAATCCCCAAAATCAATGTCACAAGCGCGTAACATGTCCTCCAATATCTGGATAGCACGCTTGGACTGTCCGTCCATCTGAGAGTGAAAGGTAGTGCTCAACTCAACCTGAGTACCCAACTCTCGCTACACGGCTCTCCAAAACTTCAATGTAAATTGTGTGCCTCTATATGAAATGATGGAAACTAGGACACCACGAAGGGAAACAATCTCTCGGATGTAAATCTCATCCAACCACTCTGAAGAATAAGTAGTACCAACTAGAATGAAGTGCGCGAACTTGGTCAGCTGATCCACAATCACCCATATAGCATCAAACTTCCTCGAAGTATATAGGGGCCAAACTACGAAATCCATTGTTATCCGCTCCCACTCCACTCTGGGATCTCTAACCTCTAGTGAAACCCACCCGATCTCTGATGCTCATACTTAACCTGCTGACAGTTGATACACCGAGCCACAAACCCAATTATATCCTTCTTCATCCTCCTCCACCAATAGTGTTGTCTCAAATCCTGGTACATCTTCGCGGCACCCTGATGGATGGAATATCGCGAGCTGGCTTTTTGAAGAATCAACTCCCGCAGCCCATCTACATTAGGCACACATATCCAGTCCTGCATCCTCAACACCCTATCATCATCAATAGTCACATCCCCGGCATCACCTCGCTACACCCTGTCCTGGAGGATGAGCAGATGGGGGTCATCACACTGACGCTTCCTGATACAATCATAAAGAGAATACCTAGAGACCACACAAGCCAATACCAGACTCGGCTCAGAAATATCCAATCTAACAAACTGGTTAGCTAAGGCTTGAACATCCAATGACAATGGCATCTCTGTTGCTGGAAGATACGCTAAGCTCCCCAAACACTCCACCCGATGACTCAAGGAATCGGCCACCACATTGGCCTTCCCAGGATGGTACAGAATGGTGATATCATAGTCCTTAAGAAGCTCCAACAACCTCTGCTGATGCAATTTAAGATCCTTCTGATTGCTGCAAACTCTAGTATCAAGTGTAGATCTCACAATGAACCCCGTAAAAATAGTGCCGCCAAATATTCAAGGCGTGAACAATAGCTTCTAACTCAAGATCATGGACATGAAAGTTCTTCTCATGGTCTTCAACTGGCGTGAAGCATAAGTGTTTCTCCCTAACGCACACACAAGTATATGTAGTCGTACAAGTAATAAAATGATAAGTCAAGTGTCGAACCCACAGAGACTTGTATCAACTACCCACTAAAATTACCAAGATTGTTATTCAGTTTAGCCAAAATCAAGTTAAGAATATGATTATACTAAATTATAATTCTAAGTAATAACTAAATTATCATGCATTAAAATGATTGTTATGTATTCAATAGAGACAGTTATTCAAGAGTTGTGATCGATTCTCCAATCCTATTGTGTTCTAGTTAACTCTCCCTTTCATACAATTCACTCATGGTTGCTAATTAATAGATAATTTTTCTCATAGCCTTCTCCCGAAGTACTACTCGCATATTCAAAATAGATTAATGCCTATATTCCTATGAAATCAATGATTAAGAACGCATTAAGATTACGATATTTAATTAAGCACGGTGACTAGGTATATTTCTATCCTAACCACAAATCCGCTCCCTCTAAGAGTTAAGATCACGCTCTTTTCAATTCTTCTCTAATCTATACACGGGTTTCCCAAGCATACCATAGATAGTAAATAGAACCTAATTGTTGGCCAGACAATTAAGAAATTAATCACATAATTGAAAAAACAACCATATATTAGTGAATTGTAATCAAGGTTAAGCTAACAATAAATAACAATATTCATGGCTAAATCACAACCCCAGAACTAGAGTGCTTAGCCACTCATGTTCGTAGTAACAATTTTCCAAGTATTTTGCATAAATAAATTACAAAGAAAAGAAAAAAGGATGAAGAACTCTATGATTTTCTCCTCCAAAAGTTATCCACGTAATGTCCTTGCCTCCAGTCGCAAAACTCCTCCAAAGTGGCATTTTTGGGTCTATTTATATGTTTAGGACAAGACCTAAATGTGTAGGTCAAATCCTAGTCAAGCCGGGAAACAAATAAAATCTTCAAAACTCGGACTAGACCTAGCCTTTGGCTGGCCTCGCAAGGCTAAAGCCTGGTTCAGCTTGGCCTTTGGCTGGCCTCGCCAGGCTAAAGCCTGATTCATCCTATCCTTTGGTTGACCTTGCCAGGCTAAAGCCTGATTGATCCAGCTTTTGCCTGGGCTCTCCTTTTCACTGTTCTCGCACACACTTTTCACATTTAAGTATCCCTTTTGCTCTACTTTCATCTCCAATTCACCTACGCATAAAATAGACTCCATTACGCGTAAATAAAGTGTAATTTATCATTAAAGTATGTAAAATGCAAGGCACATAATGTGCTAAACCATGAATTATAGCCACACATCAATACCCCACACTTAAACATTGCTCGATCTCAAGCAATCAAACTACACTTATAGACACAACCTTTTTTTTAAACAATCCTCCTAACTCATCACACCAAGAATCTTTAAAATAGACTAAGCACAAGGGTGTAACATCTTCACCTCAAGATTTGACTCACAAGTACAATTCATTATTTCACAATTCGCTCACTTACTCTAACATAGAGGCCAATGACATTACCTTTCCTTCGTGAATCAAGTGCCCTCACACAATAAAAGAGAGTATTCTAACACACAATAAAATTTAAGAACAATTAGGAACTTAAGATAGAATGAATTCACTCACTCTCAGAAATAACATTCATATGCTACAAAAGATGTAGCATAGGCTTGCCCGTAGTGTACTACTCTACTAATTGAGCTCATTCAGTCTAGGATCAAGTAGGACTTTCATTGGTTGTAATGTATGATGTGGGTCGGGTAGGATACATTTGGATATAAGAGTAGCTACACCTCCCTAAGCACTTTAATACATATACTTTAATATTCAAGCTCATACTTATGTCAAACCATAACTCCACCTTCACATAAATGTATATTAATTCCATATTTCTTTGAGCACAATTACATCAAGAGTCACCACTATCATGGAATACTTTTTATCAATACAACTATTTTTTTTCTTTTTTTTTCTTTTTCAATTCAAGTGGCTCTTATTTTTTTCAAAACAGTGCACCTTTCTCCTTATTTTATTAGTTCCACTCAAAAGCAAAATCAACCATCCCACACTTAAACTTTTACACGTTTCATAACAATTCAAGTGCTCATGAGAGGTGAAAAGATTCAAATAGATGATTAATTCAAACAAATGGGTAAGGCTTGTCATGTGGTTGCCAAAGAAACATGATTACAGGCTCAACGGGGTTAACTACGATACAAACAATTAGGCTGGTAAACTATATATATCTAGCTCAACAAAGAAATGCCTATATCACTTCCAAGACTGAACAATGCTACTATTTTGCTTTGCAAACACACGTGGCAGTTCTAGACATCAAATGCAATGCATAGAATAACACACAAACCTCACACACACATGGCACATAACTCACTCAGTATTGGACTCATCAAGACACTTTAGTCAAAGCAGTTAAGCAAATTTAATATTATACAATTTAAGGTACTTATACAAGAGTCAAAAACTGAGCCTAAGCGTCACAACCAAAGTACTCACTATTCTCAAGGCATAACAAAATTAAGAGATATTGCTTCAATTCAATTCACATCACAATGGTTCCTCTCCTAAAAAAATAAAACTACCTACACCTGGTTCAAACAAACCCATTGGAAAAGAAGCGCGGCACAAAGAAAAACCAAGGGGGAATTACTACACTACCTATACAAAATCTTTTTTTTCTTTTCCGTTAGACTTAAATCCTTCAAGAAAACTGTCTATGAGATCCATCATCGAGAAGAATCCATTTTTTTAATTTATATATATATATATATATACACACACAAACACACACACACACACATACTTCACAACTACTAAAACAAAAATAAGAAGTTAACATTTTTCTACATCCTGCTACTAATTATTTAGAGAGAATTCTCCCACCCCACACATAAAAGAGTGCAGTGTATTCAATGCACAAATAAAGCAAAGGAATAACAAGGGTGGACAAGAAACTCCCTGAAAGGCCAAAGACCAAAGAAATAGTGGCTCATAGGTACTCAGACTTTCCCCAGGCATGATCCTTTGTGTGGCACCCCACACTTAGTTCTCACCATCTTACTCTCTTTTGCACTCTTCTAATGGATTTGCTTCCTATTCTTATAATCCTACAAAACAAAAACAAATACTACAACAATAATAAGAAAAAATAAAAGAAAACAGTAAAGATGGGTTGCCTCCCAATAAGCGCCTGATTTAACATCGCGGCACGACGCAGTGACTCGCTTACTCATCAGCGAGTACATGCTTTGTATTTTCACGATCAATTATTCCTCCCCAATAGTGCTTAACTCTGTGTCCATTCACCAAGAATTTTTGTTCACCATTTAAAGCTAGCAGCTCAATTGCACGATAAGAAGTGACTCTTACCACCTCAAAATGGCATGACCATCTCGATTTTACTTTCCCAGGAAATAACTTTAGCCTAGAATTGAACAATAATAATTGTTGATCTGGCTTGAAGTGGCGTGGCTTGATATGCTTGTCATGCCATCCTTTAGTCTTCTTTTTATATATCTTAGCATTTTCATAAGAGTGCATCCTAAACTCATCTAATTCTTTCAGGTGCAAGAGTCTTTTCTCGCCCGCGTCTTGAAGGTCCATGTTCAGCTTCTTAATGGCCCTGTACGCTTTGTGTTCAAGTTCAACAGGCAAGTGAAATTCCTTCCCATAAACAAGCTTATAAGGAGACTCCCCAATTGGTGTTTTATATGCAATTCTATACGCCCACAAGGCATCATCTAACCTTGCAGCCCAATCCTTCCTATTCACACTCACTGTCTTCTCTAAGATTTGCTTTATTTCTCTGTTTGACACTTCAGTTTGCCCACTTGTTTGAGGATAATATGTTGTAGGAACCCTATGGCGGATTCCATATTTAGCTAGAAGGTTATTCAACAATCGATTGCAAAAATGAGTCCCCTCATCACTAATTAAGGCACGTGGAGTACCAAACCTCGAGAATATATTTTTTTTTTCACAAACGCAGCTACCACCATGACATCATTCGTTGGAAATGCAATCGCCTCCACCCATTTTGACATGTAGTCAACTGCTAACAAAATGTATTTGTTTCCTATGGATGATGGGAATGGTCCTATAAAATCTTACCCCTCAAACATAAAAAATCTCAACATCCAGGATATTATTCAAAGGCATCTCGTGCCTCCTTGTGATTGTTCCTATCCTCTGGCACTTGTCACACTTATTAACAAATGCATGGGCATCCTTGAATAAAGTTGGCCAAAAGAAACGGGATTGTAATACATTTGCAATTGTTCTATCTCCTCCATGATGGCCCCCATAAGGTGATGCATGACAATCATACAACACTAATTCTACCTCCTTATCTGGAATGCATCTCCTCATCAACTGATCAGCATATTGCTTGTACAAATATGGCTCATCCCAATAGTAGAAGTTCACATCATGCAAAAACCTCTTTCTAGCTTTAGATTCAATTTCAGGAGGACGTACCCCACTCGCAAGATAATTCACATAATCTGCATACCATGGGGGAGGGTCTTGGTGATAGAAAAAAGTTGCTCATTAGGAAATATTTCTTTAATTTGGCCACCCTCCTCCACTTAGTCGTGATTTTCCAGCCTTGATAGATGTTCAGCTACTTGGTTCCCGGTCCCCTTTCGATATCGTATTTCTACATCAAATTCCTACAACAACAGAACCCAGCACATCAATCTAGCCTTAGATTTTTTTTCTGTAAATAGATACCTGATTGTTGCATGATCGGTATGGACTATGAATTTCATTCCCACCAAATATGCCCGAAATTTTTCAAAGGCCCACACAACAACTAACAACTCATTTTCAGTGGTGGTGTATTTCAGTTGTGCATCATCAAGAGTCTTACTCGCATAGTAGATGGAATAAAACACCTTGTCTTTCCTCTGGCCTAGCACTGCCCCAATAGCATGGTCACTTGCATCACACATAAGTTCAAACGGTAGGGATCATTCTGGTGCCACAATAATAGGCGCAATCACTAACTTCTTTTTGAGTTCTTCAAATTCCTTCAGGCAGGCTTCATCAAAATTGAACGTTACATCTTTTTCAAGTAACCTGCACAAAGGAGTAGTAATTTTAGAGAAATCTTTATTAAAGCACCGATAAAATCTCGCGTGTCCCAAGAAACTCCGGACACCTTTCATAGAAATAGGTGGAGGTAATTTTTCAACCGCCTCCAGTTTTGTCTTATCAACTTCAATGCCACTCCTAGACACTTTGTGACCCAAAATGATGCCTTCCCGCACCATAAAGTGACACTTCTCCCAATTCAAAACCAGATTTTTTTCTTCACAAAGGGCTAACACCATGCTCAAATTCTTCAAACAATCATCATAAGATGACCCAAAGACTGAAAAATTATCCATAAAAACTTCCACAAATTTTTCCACCATATCGGCGAAAATAGCCATCATGCATCTCTGGAAAGTAGATGGTGCATTATTAAAAGCAAACGGCATATGCTTGAAGGCGAAGGTGTCATAAGGGAAAGTAAACGTGGTTTCTCTTGATCCTCTGGGCATATGACAATCTGATTTTATCCCGAATAACCATCAAGAAAGCAATAATATTCATGCTCCGCTAATCTGTCCAACATTTGGTCAATGAATGGAAGTGGGAAGTGGTCCTTTCAGGTTGCTTTGTTGAGCCTTCTATAATCAATGTAGACTATCCACCCCATCACAGCGCGAGTAGGAATTAGCTCATTCTTCTCATTCTCAATCACAGTCATCCTCCCCTTTTTGGGCATACATTGAACAGGGCTTACCCAGTTGCTGTCAGAAATAGGAAGATGATACTTGCATCGAGCAATTTGATTACTTCCTTCTTCACGAACTCTTTCATAATGGGATTTAACCTCCTTTGTTTCTCAACACTAGGGTGGTATCCATCTTCCAGGAAGATTTTATGCATGCAAAATGATGGATTGATTCCTTTGATGTCTGTAATTGTCCACCCAATAGGCTTTTTATGCTCGCGAAGTACTCTGAGAAATTTTTCTTCTTGTGTGTTAGTCAGGGTAGATGAGATAATCATGGGCAATTTCTCAGAGTTCCCCAAATAAGCATAGCGCATATGCGTTGGAAGGGGCTTAAGTTATAGCCTTGGAGCTTCTTCAATAGATGGCTTAGGAGGGGTCAGAGTGATGGGCTTGTCCAGCTCCTCAAATTTTCTGAACCCATGAACATAACTGCAGGACATATCAAGTACTTGCTCAATTTCTCCCATCATTTCATCTTCACTGTCTTTTTCATCCCTAATCAGAGCTCGTTCAAGAGGATCAATAGGGCTCATATAAGGCACTAATGATGTAGCATCACTTTCCACCACAGAAATCATGGATAGCTCTTCATAGTGGGCTGGTAATCTGAGTGCTTTGTATACATTGAATACCTCCACTCGATCACCTAATCTCATCGTAATCTTTCCTGTGCAAACATCAATAATAGCTCGGCCCGTGGCTAAGAATGGATGCCCTAAAATAAATGGGACTTCCTGATCAGGCTCGTAGTCCTAGATAATGAAATTAGCATGGAATATGAAAGATTCCACTTGTACTAGCACATCTTCATCACTCATTCAGGATGAGTAAGGGAGCGATCAGCCAACTATAAGATTACCGTTTTTGGGCGTGGCTCACCTAATCCAACTGTCTGAACACAGATAGCGGCATCAAATTAATGCTCGCTCCAAGATCACACAAAGCTCGCCCGACTTCATGCTTACCAATCGATATTTGGATAGAGAGATTACCCAGATCCTTTAATTTCTAAGGTAGATTGCTTTGAATTCTTGAGCTACATTCCTTAATGAGTGCCACACTCTCAAATTCAGTCAGCCTCTTTTTATTGGCCACTATGTCCTTGATGTAATTAGCATATTTGGGAACTTCTTGCAAGATGTCTACCAATGGAATGTTAATTTGCACTTGCTTCAAAATATGAAGGAACTTTTTGTACGCAACAGTATCCTTCACTTTCTACAACCTTTGAGGGAACGGAGGGGGTGGACTTGCAACCAATGGTGGGGGTTGCTCAGCCTCCACCTCTTCAACTGGCTTCCCTGACTCCTTTGATTTGTCTGATGTTGGTTCTATAGTGGCTGGCCTCTCATTAAAAGTTACCTATTTTCTCTTTTTCGACTGGACTTCTTCTAATTGTCTCCCATTCCTCAAGAACACGACATTAATGGATGCCTTAGGATTAGCTTCAATGTCACTTGGAAGAACTCCAACTGGTCTGGAATTTTGGGCACTGCAAGTTGTCCCACTTGGCGCTCCAAATTTCTCATTGTTGCGGCTTGGGCTTGCTGATCAGCCATTAATTTTTGAGTGAGGTCTTGTTGTTCAGCCATCAATTTATTCATCATTTCCTCAAGGTGACTTGTTGGACTTGCTTGTTGTTCACCCTGAGGTGGTCTGTATTGTTGTTGAGGTGCTTGAGGCCAGTATTGATTCTGAGTACCTTGGTTTCCACCCCAAGAGAAGTTTGGGTGGTTCCTCCAGTTGGGATTGTAAGTGTTCCCATATTGATTTGTCTGAACCCTATTTGCATTACCCATAAAGCAGACAAGACTCTGGATTAACTGGACATACGTCGCTCATGTGACCCTCTCCACAGACTTCATAAAATATTTGAACTTGTTGCATTGGCTGGCTTGTTTCTTGTTAATAACCAAGGTAATCTAATTGACTTCGTTGGTCAATATGGAAATCTGCGCTGATAATGCCGAGACGATATCTAACTCAAGAACCCCTACAGACTTTTGCATTGTGTGTCTCCACATCTCTCTTTTCCAATCCGGATTGCTTTTGGAGAATTTGTTCACTAATGCATATATCTTGTCAAAGCTTTTCTCCAACATTTGTCCCCCAGCTGCAGCATCTACCATAATTTTTGTTTCAGGATGGAGCCCTTCTATGAAAGTGTGAGCTAACACTTTGTTCGTCTGATTGTGATGAGGACAATCTCGGAGTAGCACCTTGAACCTCTCCCAAGCTGATTATAAAGACTCTCTTACTTTCTGTTTGAAGGCAAACATCTCACTTCTGATCTTTGCAGTTTTCCTGAAGGGAATAACCTTGCTAGAAATTTCCTTGACAAATCATTCCATGATGTAATAGAATTAGCTGGTTCTGCCTTCAGCCATCGCTTTGCTTCACCCAAGAGAGAGAATGGAAAAAGTGTGAGCCTCACATAGTCTGGAGTGACCCTGTTAGTGATATAAGTATCACTAATCTCCAAGAAGTTCAGGATATGCTGTTGTGGATCCTCGTGTGGAAGACCCATAAACTCGCCATTTGCATAAAGTAACTGGATCATGCTCTGTTTAAGCTCAAAGTGCCCAGTGATTCTGGGCTTCACGATGCTCGAGGTGACATTAGCAATGCTGGAATCGCCACCTCCTAAACATCCATGTGTTGCTCCTCTGCCATGTTCACAAGAAATTAAACGAGTGCCTAAAGATTATTTGTATCCCTTGCTTCCCTCAACCTCCTCTGAAATGTTCTCTCAGGTTCGGGGTAAAAGTCGTTAAGTCTATCCTGACTTCTGACCCTACGCATTCAATCAAAGTTCCTGAGATTAGAGCAATAATTAATTAATGTTAGACTAGACGAAATAACCAATTAAAGCAAAAAATAGAGAGTAGTCAATATTCAAGTCCCCGGCAACGGCGCCAAAAACTTATTTCTCCCTAAGAACACGAAGTATACGTGGTCGTACAAGTAATAAAATGATAATTCAAGTGTCGAGCCCACAGAGACTTGTATCAACTACCCACTAAAAATCACCAAAAAGTTTTACTCATTCAAGCCAAAATCAAGTTAAGAATGTGATTGTACTAAATTATAGTTCTAAGTAATAACGAAATTATCACGCAGTAAAATGATTGTTATGTATTCAAGAGAGACAGGTATTCCAGGGTTGTGATCGATTCCCCAATCCTATTATGTTCTAGATAACTCTCCCTTTCATACAATTCACTCATGGTTGCTTATTAATCAATAATTGCTCTAATAGCCTTCTCCCGAAGTACTACTTGCCTATTTAAAATATATTAACGCATGTACTCCTATGAAATCAATCTATTAATAACGCATTAAGATTACGATATTTAATTAGGCACGATGACTAGGTATATTCCTATCCTAACCACAAATATGCTCCCCCTAAGAGTTAAGATCGCGCTCTCTTTAATTCTTCTCTAATCTATATACGCTTTCCCAAGCATAGCATAGATAGTAAATAGAACCTAACTGCTGGCTAGATAATTAAGCAATTAATCACAGAATTGAAAAAATAACCATATATTATTGAATTGAAATCAAGGGTTAAGCTAACGTTAAACAATAATATTCATGGCTAAATCACAACAGCAGAACTAGGGTGCTTAGCCACTCATGTTCATAGTAATATTTTTCCAAGTATTTTGCATAAACAAGTTACAAAGAAAAGAAAAAGGGAGGAAGAACTTTATGATTTTCTCCTCCAAAAGTTATCCACGTGATGTCCTTGCCTCCGGTCGCAAAACTCCTCCAAAGTGGCATTTTTGAGTCTATTTATATGTTTAGGACAAGACCTAAACGTGTAGGTCAAATCCTAGTCAAGCCGGAAAACAAATAAAGTCTTCAAAACGTGGACTGGACCTGGCCTTTGGCTGGCCTCTCCAGGCTAAAGCCCGGTTGAGCTGGCTTTTGCCTGGCCTCTCCTTTTCACTGTTCTCGCGCAAACTTTCCACGTTTAAGTATTCTTTTTGCTCTACTTTCATCTATAATTCAGCTACACATAAAATAGACTCCATTACGTGCAAATAAAGTGTAACTTATCATTAAAGTATGTAAAATGCAAAGCACATAATGTGCTAAACCCTGAATTGTAAACACACATCAATAAAGCAATCACTCTACCCTCCTGCATCAGAACACACCTAATACCGATCTGTGAGGCATCATAATACATTGTGTAAGAACCAAAAGTTGATGGCAGAACTAGAACTGGAGTCGCAGTCAAAGCAGTCTTGAGCTTTTGAAAGCTCTCCTCGCACTCATCCGACCACCTGAATGGTCAAGGGAGATGCAATAGATTAGAAACCCTCCACAAATCAACGGTAATAGCCCGCTAAACAAAGAAAGCTCTGAATATCCTTGACTGAGGATGGTCTGGGCCAACCCTGCACTGCCTTTATCTTCTTCGAATCCACCTGAATACCCTCACTGGACACCATGTGCCCCAAGAACGCCACTGATCTGAGCCAAAACTCACACTTGGAGAACTTTGCATAAAGTTTCTCATCCCTCAATCTCTGTAACACAATCCTCAGATGCTGGGCATGCTCCTCCTGGCTACGAGAGTACACCAGGAAGTCATCCATGAATACAATAACCAACGAATCGAGATAAGGCTAAAACACATTGTTCATCAAATGCATGAATGTTGCTGGAGCGTTGGTCAGCCCAAAGAACATCACAGAGAACTCATAATGGCCATATCGGGTCCTGAAAGTTGTCTTAAGAACATTCGAATCCCGAATCTTCAGTTGGTGATACCCTGACCTCAAATCAATCTTAGAGAACACCCTCGCTCCCTGAAGCTAGTTAAATAGATCATCAGTACGTGGAAAAGGATATTTGTTCTTGACTGTGACCTTGTTAAACTACATGTAATCAATGAACATCCTCATACTACCATCCTTCTTCTTTACAAATAAAAAAGGTACACCCCAAGGTGACACGCTAGGCCGAATAAACCCCTTATCAAGGAGTAAAGTTGTTCCTTTAGCTCCTTCAACTCCGCCAGTGCCATACGATACGGTGGAATAGAAATAGGATGAGTGCCCGGTACCAAATCAATACCAAGCACCACCGGAACAAAATCAATAGCAGGAGCCTCTACACTAACATCCCTCACAAAAGCCAAATAGGATAGACAACCCTTCTCAACCATCCGATGATCCTTCAAGTATGAAATCACTTTATTGGGAACATAGTCTATAGAACCACCCCACTCAACCCTCGGCAACCCCGACATCACCAACGTCATATTCTTAGCGTGACAGTCTAGAACAACATGACATGGAGACAACCAATCCATACCTAATATCACATCAAAATCGACCATACTAAGCACCAAAAGATCCACTCTGGTCTCCAGACTCCCAATAGTCACCACACTATACACGGTCCACAATAATAGTATCGCCCACAAAAGACTCAAGGGGCATATCCAGAAAATAAGCTAAATATGAGGAAACATATGAATAAGTGGAACCAGGGTCAAATAATAAAGAGGCATCTCTGTGGCAAACTGAGACAATATATGTAAGCACAAAATCTAAAGAAACGGTATCTGGTCTGGCAGGGTGGGCATAGAAACGGGTATGTCCACCCCCTGATCGGGCTCCCCCTCTCAGGCGACCCCTAGTTGGCTGTGATCCACCCCGGGCTGGCTTAGCGGGTGGTGGAGGTACTGGTGCCGATGTCATAGACTGACTCCTCTGCGGAGCTAGACCTCCCACTAGGCGGGGAAAATGTCTCCTCATATGACCAAACTCCCCACACTCATAGCAACTCCTCGGTGCTGGTACTGGGGACTAAAGGGAGCCTCGAGCACCGAGATAACTAGTAGAAGGACCTGACATAGACGAACCCTGACCCGATGGAGCGCGAGACAGACTCTCCACTAGGAGGGCACTGAGAGATGTATGGACCTGCTGATAACTGTGTGAACCATGGCCAGATGATGCACCATGGTGAACTGGGCGAGCCGTCTGAGCATGCCTGAAAGAAAGACCTCTACCATGTGGAACTGACCCCCAGAAGGAGCACCGCTAAATCCACCATGTCCACGAGGCCTCTTGGACTCCCTCTCAACCCCCTCCTGACTACGAACCATCTTAATCTAATGAGCAATTTCGACAACCTCATCAAAAGTAGCACCAGACACACTCTCTCTAGACATAAGCAATCGCGCTAGTGAGGCCATCTATAAACCTCATGATCCTCTGCCTGTCTGTGGGAACCAACCAGATATCATGACGGGCTAATTCCAAGAATCGCATCTCATACTGCGTCACAGACATATCACCCTGATGAAGCTGCTTAAACTGTCTACGCAGATCCTATCTGCATGACTGAGGCACAAACTTCTCCAGAAAGTGAACGGAGAATTGTTGCCAGGTAAAGGGTGATGCGTCGATCGACCTACGCCTCTCATAAGCCTCCCACCAATTGAATGCAGCCCCAGAGAACTGAAAGGTAGTGAACAAGACTCCACTGGTCTCCAAAATACCTGTTGTACGGAGTATCCTCTAACACTTGTCCAAGAAGCCCTGTGCATCATCTCCCTCTGCAACACTGAAAGATATAGGCTGGAGTCTCCCAAACCTCCCCAATCTACACTGCTCATCCTTAGGCATAGCAGGAACCACATAGTCCTGAGCAGCTGCAACCGGCTAGGCTAATGGTGCCCCCGGTGTCAGCACTCCCTGTACTACCTGCACAGGTGTACGGGCAGCGGGAGTCTGAGTGCCTCTCGTGGCCTGAGAAGTGGCTACGGCCGTCAAAATAGAGACCACCTGAGCAAGGCCGGTGCACACGGTTAGAATCTGAGTTAAGGCCTCCTGAAGGACAGGAATCACAATGTGCATAGATGGCGCCTATCGATGGTACTAGGCAAGCTGACTTTTAAAAATACTTCAATATTTCAATAAAAAGGTTAATTCAAAGCTTTTTCGTAACAGAAATTTTCATAAAAATTCGGAGTTGAACTACAAATAAAATATAGTGCGGAAAGATGGCCCTAAACATCGGGGTGTCGCCAATTCATGAGCATCTAGATATCCAGTCTAATATAGTAGTTCCTAAGTAGCATTACAGAAGGAAAGAAAACATAGAAGGAGAGACAAGGTCTGTGGATGCCGGCAGCTACCTCATAGTCTCTGATACTCGCTCGCGCACGAACTCAACAACCTCCCGAACCGTGCACACCTGGATCTGCACATGAAGTGCAGGGTGTAGCATGAGTACAACCAACTCAGCAAGTAACAGAAATAAATAAGGAACTGAGAAGCAATGACGAGCTAAACAAAATACAGTTCATTTCATAAACTTCAACAATGAAAGTATACGTGAGTAAATTCCGGCAAATGTATAACAAGTCGGCTACATATCTACTGAGTTCATGTAAATCAGGTATAAAATTTTAAAAAAGTTCAACAGTAACATGAATCAGCTAAGCATAGCAACAAAAGCAAGACAAATGCACCCTCTCAGGATCACAGTCCCTTAAGCCCTCAATATCTCAAAACTTGGCTCTCAGCTCTCGATACACACACACACTCAACAGGTACATGGGCTCACTGGGGCTTTACAGACTCCGGAGGGGCTTCTTCAGCCCAAGCGCTATATCGATGTGGTGTGCATACCGATCTAATCTCGTTGCGGCGTGCAACCCGATCCATAATACATAAATATAGCCATAAGTCTTGTTGCGGCGTGCAAACCGATCAATATACCTCACATAACTCACAGCTCGACACTCAGGCCCTATCTCAGTCACTAACCTCTCCAGCCTCTCGGGCTCACAGAAGTCATAATATTCAGCACAAACATATATAAAAACAAGTATTAATAAGAAATGAGAGGGATAGGATATATAACACACAACTAAGGTTGTGACAGAGTACAAGACAACAATTAGCAGTTAATTCAACAAGAATACAACCGATGTGGGTCCCAACAGTGATATCATATAGCCTAAGCATGGTTTTTAACATGAAAGGAAGTCAAATTGCTAAAAGATGAGGAAGACTTGTAAGCAACATTAGGCTATTCGAATTTACAGTCTCACGGGACGGACCAAGTCACAATCCCTCACGGTGAACGCTCACATGCCTGTCTCCTAGCATGTGTGTCACCCCCAAATATTTACATCGTACAAATTTTCGGAGTTTCATACCCTCAAAACTAGATTTAAGACTGTTACTTACCTCAATTGCGCTTAAATCCTACTCTAAAATGACCTTGCCTCTCTAATCGGTCACCAAATGCCTCGAATCTAGCCAAAAGCAGTACGAGATAATCAATATAGGCTAAAGGTATCAATTCTACAACAAAACTACTAAATTATAACCTAAAATTCGAAATCGGCTCAACCCGACCCCCCGAGCCTACGTCTCCAAACCCGACAAAAGTCACAAATAACGAAATCCATCCACTCACGAGTCTAACCATACAAAATTTATCAAAATCCGACACCATTTGGTCGTCCAAAACCAAAAAATCCACTCCCCAATTCTCAAGCCCTAAACCTCCAAACTTCACCTCAAAAGCTCACCAACTAGGTGTAAAATCAGTGGGGAAATATCATTTGAAGATAAATGGGAACAAGGAGCTTACCTCATTATCCCTCCGAAAAGCTCCTCAAAAATCCCCATAGTCCGAGCTCAAAGGGATGAAAAATGGTGAAAAATCTCGAAGTCATCTATTTATAGGTTCTGCCCAGCAAAACCGCACCTGCGGTTCCCAGACCACTCACGCTTTTGCGACCAAAGTTCTGCACCTGTGGAATTCACTTAAGTCCACCAGGATCGCACCTGCGCTCCAGGTCTCGCACCGCGGAGTCGCTTTTGCGGCCCATCTTCCATTTCTGTGAAAATGCCCAAGATCTACTCTTCCGTATCTGCGGCTAAGCCTTGCATCTGCGGGCTCGCAGATGCGCTCAATCTCTCGCACTTGCACTTCCAGTCCAGCCGAGCCTTGTCCGCATCTGCGCCCTCATCTACCGCACCTGCAGCATCGCACCTACGGCTAACCCCCTCGCAGGTGCAATTACATCAGATACATCCCACTTCAGCAACTTCACCAAGTTGAAATCAAGTCCGATAACCACCCGAATTCACCCCGAGGCCTCCGGGACCTCAACCAATTATGCCAACAAGTCATATAACCCCAAGCAAACTTAGTCGAACCTTCAAATCACTCAAATCAACATTGTAACACCAATTACACCTGGATTCAAGCCTAAAGAACTTCTAAACTTCCGAATTCCACAAACCACGCCGAAACCTACCAAACCACGTCCGATTAACCTCAAATTTTGCACACAAGTCCCAAATGATACCACAGACCTACTTAAATTCATGGAACTCAATTCCCAACCCGATGTCAAAATTTCCACTGCCTGCCAAAATTCCAACTTTCGCCAATTCAAGCCTAATTCTACTACAGACTTTCAAATCACATTCCAGACGCGCTCATAAGCCCAAAATCACCTAACGGAGCTAACGGAACCATAAAAATTCAAATCTAAGGTCGTTTATTCATAAGTCGACATCTGATCGACTTTTCTAACTTAAACTTCCAATTAAGAGACTAAGTGTCTCAATTTACCCAAAAATTACTCTAGAACTGAACTAACCAACCCGATAAGATATATAACAGTTCTAAAGCACAGATTATTTGTGTTGTTTTGCATGAATATGATAATTTGAAGTTGCAATTTGATCTTAGGTTGACTTTTAGCTATCGAGTTCGGAATTTAATTTTGGAACTTAGAATAGGTCTGTTATGCTATTTAGAACTTGTCTGCAAAATTTGGTATCATTTAGATTTGAATTGATAGGATTCGAACGCTTAGTTGCAATTCTAGAAGTTCATGCATTTTAGGGTTTGATTAGTAGTTCTAGGTGTTATTTTTGTATTTTGATTTGCACGCAAGTTTGTATGATATTTTTAGACTTGTGTGGATGTTTAGTTTGGAGGTCTAAGCACTCGGATGAATTTCAGACATGATTCAGAATTGTTTGAACTGAAAATGAAATTATTGGTGTGTTGGTGCTCAGTTGTGCAATTACGAGCACCAACCTCGCAATTGTGAAGGTTACAAGGGGTGTTCAGATGTTTTAAGTGTGAATTCCCCTTTGCATTTTCAAAGTCAGCAGACATGAGGGCTGGGTCACAATTGTTATAATTTGGTCGCATTTGCGATAGTGGCCATCTTCGCAATTGCGAAGCCTTTGTCGCAGTTGCGACTTTTCTTGAAGTTGTTAGGGTTCGCAAATGCGACCCCTGATTTGCAATAGCGAGGGTTTAAAAATCCAAACCTTGTGTCACAAATACGAAATCTTCCGCTAGTCATAAGGGCTGGGAAGTCGGGATTTCACTTCATTTCTCACATTTTAGAACCCTAGACACGGTAGGAGGAGATTTGGAGAGGAGATTTTCACCTACAAACATTGAGTAAGTGATTCTAAATAATTTCCAACTATATTTCATGATTATTTCTTGGATTTAACATCAAAATCATGTGAATCAAAGTGAAAATTTGTCAAACTTTATCAAGATTTTGAAAAATGAGAAATCGAGTTTTGATAGTCGATTTGGACTTGAATTTTAAAACTAATCACATATAAGGACTCGGGGGGTTATGGGTAGTCAAAATCTACACTTGGACCCAATTTTTGACTGCTTGGACCTTGGGTTCACTGTTATTGACATTTTGGTTATAAAGATCATAACTTTATGTATTGTAATTGTTTTCCTTGCATTATTTGATTATATTAAATCAATTTTGGTTATACTTGAGCCGTAAGGAGGCAAATTTTTGGGGAAAGGCTATTTTCGAGGGCTGAGTTGGTCTAGTTGAGGTAAGTATCTAGCCTTACTTTGTGTGAGGAACTACCCCTTAGGAATTGCTTTGTTTTTTCTAATTATGTTGTGTGAAAGTCGTGTATGCAAGGTGGCGAGTGGGCAAACGGGTTATATTTGGTAATTGACTGGTTTAGGCTATTTAGACTCTTTTCTTCCTTGTAATTGAATTGTCTTAACATGTTACATTTTCATTGTAATCCACCCTTTCATGTGCAAATCAACATTTACATGATTTATTGACATTGTTAATACTTGTTCATCTCTTACTTGCTAATTTTCTCTTATATGCTTAGTTGAAGTTATTGCCTTCCTTGTGTTTTGTTACATCTTTAAACTATTGAATTATTTGTAATTGAAGTTGTTATTTCGTGAAATATCTTATTGTTGAGTTATTGGTGTTGTGAGAAAGTCGTTATCACATTGAGGTGAAGTTGTTAATTGTTGAGATATTTCTTATTGAGCTATTCATTTTTATTTTTTTATTGTTGAGATTCTTGTACACATTGTGGTTGGGCCATGGACTATTTGTTGTGGAAACATTTTTATTGTTGATTCTTTCGGCAAATTTTGGCATATGGGAACTTGTGTGCAAGTAGTGATTATGTTGTGATATCGATACGCATGCGGTGGTATAAGGCTTGGGGTTGATACACATGCGGTGAGATAAGGTCTGATTGATACGCGTCTTGCTAGTAGGGGAACTACTTGGAGCCACGCAATGTGATAAGGTGGGCTAAAACGCGGGTAACTATTTCAAAAAAAATAATTTTCAAACTAAATGTAAGGCTCCTACAGATATAAGGAAATATTGTGATTGAAATTGAGAAATGTGAACACGAGGTGGTACCTCAATTATGATACTTATTTTATACGAGGCGGTACATCGGTGGTGATTCTTGTCTTATACGAGGTGATACTTCCGTTGTGATTCTTGTTGTGCATCTCATGTTGGAAAAGATTTATTGGCGCAACAGTTCTTGTTGTTTTTGTTCATCTCGTCTTATTGGTTTTTTTTTTTTGCTGTATCTGGCTAATGAGGTTCTCTTTAATTCATTCCTTTATGGCATCTCTATGCTTACCATTCTGTCATAAGCATGTGTTATTAACTTGTTTCGTATCACTTATTTCTCCACTTTTTATACTTCCCGTTATTATATTCTGTTCTGTTTATTATGTCATAGTAGGTGTGCTGACCAAGTCTCGTCACTACTCTATCGAGGTTATTCTTGATACTTATTAGGTACCATTGTGGTGTACTCATACTATGTTTCTGCACATCTTTTTGTGCAGATCCAGGTACGTCTGCTTGTGTTGCACGTTAGTGTTTGGTTGTAGATATTATCCGAAGACTTCAAGGTATACTTGCTCGGCATCCACAAGACTCGGAGTCACCTTCCCTTATCTTTTATTTTGTTGTATTTCTTATTTAGACAGTGTTGCAGTAGATATTCCAGATCATTCTGTAGGGCTTATGACTCTATTCCATCGGTTTTGGGAAAGTTGTTGAGATCTTATTTTTGGAGTTTATTTGAGTTATTAGTCTTGCTTTAGTATTTCTATTGATTATTTATGTTAAGTTATTATTAAGTCGTATCTAGTCTTAGAGACTAGGTACCATCACGACATCCTAAAGTGAGAAAATGGGGTCGTGACATTTTAAGCGGAACCATAAAAAGGCCAAAAGGTGTATGTATGTATTGCAAGGTCATTGGCCAAAATTACAAACTTATGGAGGTTGTTGAAAAGATTTTGAGAAAAAAAAAAGAAAAAAGAGAAAAATAATACCCCTTCAATTCACTTTGATATGTGCTAGTGATTATGTAGATGTGCTTAAAGTCAATAGGCTATGTTATGTATGATTTCGTAGCAATGTGTTGAGTGATCACGAAGAGAATGTGCTTAAAGTTAAAGTGTATTGTATTAAAAATGCTTAGCAGGGTTAGTCACTATTATCCATATGCATCGTACCCGCCCCTTAACCTACATTACAACCCATGAAGACTTAATTGATCCTGGACTTTGCGATCTTAAATTAGTGGAGACTTACATTACGGGCAAGCCTATGGTACGAGCTTGGGGGCACATGAGCTTCTTTGCGAGAGTGAGTGAATTCTTTCCCTATGTGAGTCCTTAAATTATACTTGAATTCATATTTGAGTGTGCAGACTGATTACTCTATTTGCTTTGTTGGTGAGTGAACATGCTTTACAATAGATAGGTAAGGAACTTGTATCTTTAATTAGCACAAGAAGCAAGTCACAAAAAGGAATATATTGAAGTCATCTTTTCAGTCTAGGATGTTACAAAGAGTCACACAAATATTTTAAATAGTCTTGACATCATTTTAAATGTTGAGTAAAAGTATAAATAGTACATATGCTGGGTTTTTAGCGTTGATATAAACCATTATCATTGATGTGATGCTTAAGTATGTTTTGAAATGTGTTTCTTTCCTATGTGCTTAATTTTGGGTTGCTCTAGGAAGAGTAAGAGTATAAGTGTGGGGTGGTGATAAAAGGTGAAAGTACATGTTTTTTAGTATAATTTTATCTTATTTTGTTGTATGAGTTGTGGGAAGTTCCATGATTTTTAAAGTGAAATATGCGCATTACGTGTTTCTAATATGTAGGAACGAGTTTGGATGATAAATGATCAAAAGATGACAATATGACACACAACAAAAAACATGAAAGAATTGGGAGCTCGTCCATTCTCGCGCATGGCACAAAAACATACGCGAAAAGGAGACAATTGAGAGCACAAAACAACAAAGTGAAGTGAAGGCACGGATCTCTTCGCGAAATGGAAAAAACTAAAGGCTGAATCTGCAACTATGGGAACGCGACGTGTGATCATAGACGCAGATTATAGCTTTCCCATCCGAGTTTGGAATGATTAGTTCCACCCTATACAAACCCTAATTGATATAAATACATCCTAAAACGTAACTTTGGAGGGGAAGAGACACTACTTTAGGGTTAGACAACACCTTTAGAGGCAGGAATACACTCGGAGTAAGGAGGAAGATTCAACTACGAGTTTTCCCCTTTCTTCTTCATATTTTCTATTGTTGGTTATGAATTTTAGTATTGTATTTCTACATACTATTAAGAGTAGCTAATTTATTATCTAGGATCTTGATGGAACCTTTTGGAGGATAAATTCTTGCTATATTTTTATATAATTTAGCCTTTGAATTTCTTTACTTGTTCAACTATGTGCTTATTGATTGACTGTCCATCAAGCGATTGTGTCTATTTATTATGTATTACCTGGGAAAGAGTTCATATTAGGTGGTTGTTGAACAACATCACTCCTAACTCATGTGAGGAATCAATACGGTGGGTTTAGGAATAACAAAGCCTTTATGTGGTCATAGTTAGCGGTAAGATAGTGCCAGCTAGCATTACTTGAGCGAATATGTCTAGTAAATAGTTGTAGTTTCTTAGAAGAGAATTACGACACATGAAGTGCCCACGATAACTAGAGAATACTTAGGAAAAATTAAATAAAACGCAGCGGGAAAGAATCTGACAATTGAGGAAATCATAACTCTAGACCTCCTAAATCTTGTCTCCAACCCTTAGTATCCCTAGATGATAATTTTACTGCTTTCTAGTATTGGTTAGTTAATTAGTTAGAAATAAAAATCTTAATCTTTACAATTCAGAAAATTATTCAAACTTGTCTTCTTAGTGATAGCGAATAATTGTAGCTAAACCTTAGTTCTCTGTGGGATTTGACTCCGGACTCTTAGAACGGATTATATTTGCAGCGACCGCTTATCCTTTTTAGAACTAGAGTTGGGCATGATCATTATTTAAAAAAATGAGTTGGATTTCCTATTAATATTTTAAAATACAGTCATATCTCTCTATAATAGAATCCATATATAACGATCATTCACTATAAAAGCTAAGTTTTTATCAAAATCAATTTTTTAAGTTATAGTTTACCTCTATATAACAACCTTTTACCTATAGAAGCAACAATCATATTTATAGCAGAACATTCTTGTCAAGACCCATTTTTCCCCCTCCGAAAGACGTCGTGATGGCACCTAGTCGCTACGACTAGGTAAGCCTATTAACATTTAAATAACAGAAATAAAGAAAAATAAAGGAACAACTAAGCTTCAATAATGACTATATAATGGTAAACTGCCACTCAGCATATACAAGTAAACCAATACGCGATTATACACAATACTTCCCAAAACCCAAAATCACGAATCACAAGCTCTAAGAGGAACTATCCGACTGTCTGCTATACATAGAGTCTAAAGAACTAACGGAGGGAAAACAGAATAAAGGATAGATGGGGACTCCGAGGATCTGCGGGTGCATGCAGATATACCTTGAAGTCTCTGGTGGTTGTTGTGGTTGCACTAATAATGAGGCAGATGAGAGGTACCTGGATCTGTACCTGAAGAACATGTGCAGGAAGGGCGTGATTACACCACAATGGACCCAGTAAGTGCCAAGCCTAGCCTCGGTCAAGTAGTGACGAGGTCAAGTTAGGGCCATACTGGAACATATATATATATATATAATGAAGTAAAAAAGAGGAGAATATCACAATAATAAAGATTGAAAAGTACAATGAACGAATCATGGAAAACACAGCTTAGATCACAACAGTTCAACAGGGGATCTCCCAGGATACCGTCTCGTAGTCCCAAACGTAAATGTGCAGGGGGATCTCCTAGAATACCGTCCCGTAGTACCAAAGTAAATGTGCAGGGGGATCTCCCCGAATACCGTTACGTAGTCCCAAAGTAAATGTACAGGGGGATCTCCCGGAATACCGTTTCGTAGTCCCAAAGTAAATATACAGCAAACGATAAGATTCAATAATTATTGCTCGGAGTCTCACAATTTATCCTAAGTGTAATCTAAGGAAAGACAAGTAAAACAAAAAAACATGTTGCACCTAGTTCAAGTAAATAATTAAGGCAAATGGTCATGCTTCCTTAGTCTAAAAATCATCCAAATCCGACGCCTAAATCCCACTCAAATTTCATATTTTTGGTTGGGGAACTTTGCCCCCAATTTCCCAACTTCCTCACTCAAATTCCTTAATTAGCCGGAGCATACAATAATAGATTAATGAAATATAATTAAAATAGGATTAGGAATTGTTACCCAAATATTTCCTTTGAAAAACTCTCGAAAAATCGCCTTCCTTAGAGCTCTCAATCGAATTTTGTGATATGAAGTTGCAATCCTCGAATCACCCTTTTTGGCCAGCGATTATCGCACCTGCGATGAGACAACTGCATCTGCGGTACCGCACCTGCGAAAAAATCAACGTAGGTGCGGACTTCACTTAAGTCCCCAAGACTCGCATCTGCGAATAGGTGGACGCACCTGCGGACAATGGTCCGCTTCTGCGGTGCCAGACCGCTCCTGCGGTTCTTCCCCTCGCACCTGCAAGCATCGCAGACGCGGAACACTCCTCGCACATGTGATCCCAGATCTCCTTCCCATTTCCGATCTTGCGGTTCCATAGCCTCTTCTACAGCTCCGCACCTGTGGCCCAAAGTGTGCAGGTGCGGTTACACCAGATACAGCAACATTAGAAATCTCACCTAAGTCCTTTTCAACTCGTTAAGCACCCGAAACTCACCCGAGGCTCCCGGGACCTCAACCAAACATACCAACCAACCCTAAAACACCAGGTGAACTTAGTCGAGCCTTCAAACCACATATAACAACATCAAAAATACGAATTACACATGGATTCAAGCCTAATGAACTTTGAAATTTCTAAATCTTACAAACGACGTTAAATCATAACAAATCTCGTCTGAATGACCTCAGATTTAACACACAAGTAAAAAATGACACTACGAACCTATTCCCACTTCCGAAATTCCATTCCGGGCCCGATATCAAAATTTCCACTACCGACCAAACTCGCCAAAATTCCAACTTTTGTCAATTCAAGCCTAAATCTACTATGGACCTCCAAATCACATTCATGATGTGCTCCTAAGTCAAAAATCACCTAACGTAGCTTACAGAACCAACAAAATTTGAATCTGATGTCGTTACACACAAGTTGACATCCGATTGACCTTTCCAACTTAAGCTCTCAAATAAGAGACTAAGTGTCTCAATTGATTTCAAAAACCAACACGAACCCTCTCGGCAAAACAAAATAGCAGATTAGATACAGGGAAAGAAGTTAATAATGGATCGGGGCTCTAACTCTCAACACGAACGGCCTGGTCGTTACATCCTCCCCCTCTTAAAATAATCGTTCGTCCTCGAACGAGTATAAAAACATACCTGAAGCTGAGAAAAGATGAGGATAACGGCTGCGCATATCCCGCTCGATCTCCCAAGTTGCCTCCTCCACCGGCTAACCCCTCCACTGAACCTTCACTGAGCCGGAACCATAATACTTCCGGAGCATAGAAAAATGGAATACCGGATGAACTCTTGCTAGGCTGGGAGGCAGGGCAATCTCATAAGCAACCTTCCTAACACGCCGCAATATCTCAAAAGGGCCAATGTACCTCGGGCTCAGATTGCCCTTCTTCCCGAACCTCATGACGCCCTCCATAGGCGATACCCGAAGCAAGACCCGCTCTCCAACCATAAATGCTAAAGCGCGAACCTTCCAGTCCGTATAACTTTCTGTCTGTACTGAGCTGTGCGAAGTCTAACCTGAATCACCTTCACCTTATCCAGGGCATCCTGAACCAAGGTTGTACCCAACAGTCGGGCCTCACCCGGCTCAAACCAACCACTGGGGACCGACACCACCTCCATATAGAGCCTCATACGGTGCCATCTGAATGCTGGACTGATAGATGTTGTTGTAGGCAAATTCCACAAGTGGCAAGAACTGGTCCCATGACCCTCCAAACACCATCACACAAGAACATAGCATATCCTCAAGAATCTAAATCGTGCGTTCGAACTGCCCATCCATCTGAGGGTGAAAGGTTGTGCTCAGCTCCACCCTAGTACCCAACTCCTAATGTACGGCTCTCCAGAACCGTGATGTATAATGTGTACCTCTATCTGAAATGATGGAAGCTGGGACACCATGAAGGCGGAAAATCTCTTTGATGTAAATCTCAGCCAACCTCTTTGAAGAGTAAGTAGTCATCACTGGGATGAAGTGAGCTGACTTGGTCAGCCGATCCACAATCACCCAAATAGCATCGAACTTCCTCGAAGTCCGTGGGAGTCCAACTACAAAATCCATGGTGATCCGCTCCCACTTCCACTTTGGGATCTTCAACCTCTGAAGCAAGCCACCCGGTCTTTGATGCTCATACTTAACATGCTCAATGTTGAGACACTTGGCCACAAACCCAACTATATCCTTCTTCATCCTCCTCCACCAATAGTGATGTCTCAAATCCTGGTACATCTTCGCGGCACCCGGATGGATGGAATACCGCGAGCTTTGGGCCTCCTCAAGAATCAACTCCCGAAGCCCATCCACATTGGGCACACATATCTGGCCTTGCATCCTCATCATGCCATCATCACCAATAGTCACATCTCTAGCATCACCTCGCCGAACCTTGTCCTGAAGGACTAGAAGATGGGGATCATCATACTGACGCTCCCTGATATGGTCATAAAGAGAAGATCGAGAGGCCACTCAAGACAATACTTGGCTTGGCTCCGAAATATCCAGTCTTACAAAATGGCTGGCTAAATCCTGGACGTCCAATGCTAAGGGCCTCTCTGCTGCTGGAAGGTATGCCAAACTCCCCAAACTCTCCACCCGGTGACTCAACGCGTCGGCTACTACATTGGCCTTCCCCGGGTGGTATAATATAGTGATGTCATAATCCTTAACTAGCTCCAACCACCTCCGCTAATGCAAATTAAGATCCTTCAGCTTGAACAGGTGCTGCAAACTCCGGTGATCAAAGTAGATCTCACAAGGAACATCGAACAAATAATGGCGCAAGATCTTCAAGGCGCGAACAATAGCTGCTAACTCAAGATCGTGGACAGGATAATTCTTCTCATGCACCTTCAACTGTCTGGATGCGTAAAAAATCACCCTATCGTCCTGCATCAACACCGCTCCAAGACCAATCCTTGAGGCATCACAATAGACAGTGTAAGACCTCGAACCTGTAGGCAATACCAATACTAGGGTTGTAGTCAAAGTTGTCTTGAGCTTCTGAAAGCTCTCCTCACACTCGTTTGTCCACCTGAACGGAGCGCCCTCCTGGGTCAGCCTGGTCATAGGTGCTGTAGTAGATGAAAACCTCTCTACAAAGCGATGGTAATATCCCGCCAAACCAAGGAAACTTCGGATCTCCGTAGCTGATGATGGTCTAGGCCAACTCTGCACTGCATCCACCTTCTTTGGATCTACCTTGATCCCATAACTGGATACTAAGTGGCCCAAGAATGCCACTGAGTCAAGCCAGAGAACTCACGCTTAGAATATTTTGCATGCAACCTCTTCTCCCTCAAAGTTTCAAGCATAGTCCGCAAGTGTTGCTCATGATCTTCTCGAGTCCGGGAATACCCTAGAATGTCGTCAATAAACACAATGACAAAGGAGTCAAGATAAGGCGGGAACACACTGTGCATCAAATGAATAAAGGATGCTGGGGCATTGGTCAGCCCAAAAGACATGACAAGAAACTCATAGTGACCATATCGGGTTCTGAAGGTAGTCTTCGGGATATCCGGCTCCCGAATATTCAACTGATGATAGCCAGAACGCAAGTCAATCTTGGAAAGCACCCTGGCACCCTGAACTGGTAAAATAATTATCAATGCAAGGCAATGGATACTTTTTGTTCACTATAACCTTGTTTAGCTGGCGATAATCAATACACATACGTATAAAACCATCATTTTTCTTCACAAACAAGACCGGAGAACCCCAAGGTGACACACTAGGCCTAATGAAGTCCTTATGAAGCAATTCTTGCAACTACTCCTTCAAATCCTTCAACCGAGGAGGGGCCGTACGGTAAGGAGTAATAGAGATGGGCTAAGTGCCCGGCAAGAAATCAATGCCAAAATCAATATCTCTGTTGGGCGGCATGCCCGGAAGATCCGCTGTGGAAATACATCAAGGAAATCCCTCACTACTGGAACTGATTCAACTGTAGGGGTATCAGTACTGACATCTCTCACATAGGCCAAATACGCATCACACCCCTTCTCAATCATTCGCTGAGCCTTAAGAAATAAAATGACCCTGTGGCGAGTATACTCTAAGGTACTTCTCCACTCTAATTGTGGTAAGCCAAGCTAGCCAGCGTCACAGTCTTAACGTGACAATCAAGATAGAATAATGGAGCGACAACCAGTCCATGCCTAAGATAACATCAAAATATACCATGATGAGCAATAATAAATCGTCTCTAGTCTCAAAACCACTAAGAGCAATCAAACACGACCAATATACGTGGTCCACAATAAGAGAATCTCCCACATGAATAGATACATAAACAAGGGAACTCAAAGAATCCCGAGATACCCCCAAATGTGGAGAAAATTAAGAAGACACATATGAATACGTAGAGCCTGGGTTTAAAATAATACTGATGCATCTCTATGACAGACTAAAACAATACCTGTGATGATATAATTAGAAGCAACTGCCTCTGAACGAGCTGGAAGGGCATAATACCTAACCTGGCCTCCCCCTAGGACGACCTCGACCTCCCCGACCTCCACCTCGAGCTTCTTGAGTAGGTGGGGCGGCAGCTGGGGCGGAAGAATGGCTGGAGGACCCGGTGGATCACGTGGTGGCTGAGAAGTCTGTGGAGGTTCACCCCTCCTAAGTCGGCGGCAATGCCTCACCATATGACGAGTATCACTAAACTCAAAACAACCCCTCAGAGGACGTGGCGGTTGTGACTTACTCGAGCCAGGTTTGCTGAACTGGCCACTAATAGTACCCCAAGAAGGAGGCACACTGGATACTGGTGGTGTATAATAAGACTCATGAGACACCGCTGGCTGCTGGAAGAGCTGAATGAACATGACGACTCAAAAAACCCCTACCATGGCGTGCTACTGGTGCACGAGCTCCTGAATAATGACCAGTCTCTCGATACCTCTTGGCCTCTCTCTTCTCTATGTCCCGAGAAAGCATGCCCTCCACTCTCCTAGCAATGCTCACGACATATTGATAAGAGATGTCCATCTCCAACTCCCTACACATATTGGTCCGAATATTGGGATGGAGTCCCTCAATGAAGCGACGAACCATCTCTCTAACTGTAGCAACCAAAGCTGGTGCATGCCAGGCCAATTCACTGAAATGGACTGCATACTTCGACATAGTCATAAAACCCTGGCGCAGCTGCTCAAACTCTTCACTCCAAGCATCCCTGAGGCTCTGAGGGACATACTTATGCAAAAACATATCTGAGAAATGATTCCAAGTGAGTGAGGCTTCCTCATCCGGACTACTCAGCTCATAGGCACGCCACCACTCATATGTCGCTCCCCTCAGCTGGAAAGCGATGAAAGAAACCCCACTCGCCTCCGCTATGCCCATAGTACGGAGGTTACGATGACACTCCTCAAGAAAACCCTGAGCATCCTCTAAATCTAATCCGCTGAAAGTGGGTGGGTGGTACTTCTTGTACCTCTCAAGTCTAAGTTGCTCTTCCTCAGAAGCAGCTACCCTAGTCTCATTCTGAACCCGAGCCACTAGGGGCATAAGAATAAATTCTGGGGCCTGATCAACCTGGACCCTCCGCTCAGGAGTACGGGCAGCGAGAGCATGTGCCCCTCCCCCGTCCTGAGATGTAGCGGGAGCTATCGGAATCAGTCTAGCCTGAGCTAAAGTGCCGAACATGCTCATGAACTGAGCTAAGGTTTCCTGGAGGGCTGGAGCAGCAATAGGAACCTCCAGTGCCCACCCTCCAGCTGGAGTTGCTGGGAGCTCCTCTGTCAAAGCTCGCACAGGTTCCCTGGCTGCACCGTGTGGTCGCCCTCTAACCTGACCCCGGCCTCTGGCGGCTCTGGCAGGGATCTCGGGTGCCTGATCGTCGAATCTCCCGGTATGGGTCCTCACCATCTATGATAAAGAATAGAATAGAATAGAAAAATTTAGAATTTTGATGTCAATAACTCACACGAAGGGCAAATCAAAGAAATATGATTGTTCTTAACAGTTCTATAGTCTCCCGAAGATAAGTACAAACATCTCTGTACCTATCCGCGAGACTCTAATAAATTGGCTTATGACTCACAACTCCTATGAACCTAGAGCTCTAATACCAACTTGTCACGAACCATTTTTCACCCTCCGAAAGACATCGTGACGACGCCTAGTTGCTAGGACTAGGTAAGCCTATTAACATTGATACAATAGAAATAAAGAAAAATAAAGGAATAACTAAGCTTCAATAATGATTATATAATGGTAAACTGCCGCTTGGCATATACAAGTAAACCAGTACGAGATTATACACAATACTTCCCAAAATCCGGAATCACGAATCAAAAGCTCTAAGAGGAACTATCTGACTGTCTGCTATACATTGATTCTAAAGAACTAAAGGAGGGAAAACAGAATAAAGGATATAGGGCGACCCCGAGGATCTGCGGGCGCATGCAAATATACCTTGAAGTCTCTGGTGGCTGCTGCGACTGCACTATTAATGAGGCAGATGAGAGGTACCTGGATCTGCACACGAAAAACATGTGTAGGAAGGGCGTGAGTACACCATAATGGTACCCAGAAAGTGCCAAGCCTAACCTCGATCAAGTAGTGACGAGGTCAGGGCCCTACTGGAATATATATATATATATATATATATATGTGTGTGTGTGTGTGTGTGTGTGTGTGTGTGTGTGTTTGTGTGTGTAATGAAATAAAACAGATGGGAATATCACAATAATAAAGAATGAAAAGTACAATGAATGAATCATGGAAAACACAGCTGTCACGACCTAAACTGATGGACCGCGACGAGTGTCCGAGTCATACCTGTCGAACACCCTTAAGCATGCGACTAAGATATAAACATGAGTAACATCTGCTGACTTACGATAATAACATGTGTGTGGAAAACCTGTCCAAAAGACATATATACCTATACGTGTGGATTATAGTGGGCGAACTGGCAAGGTCGCTAAAGACAACTATATACCCAAAACTGAAAGCCGACAAGGCCACATACTATTCAACTATACATAACTATCCACAGACCTCTAATAGAAATACAACTGTACAAAGACGTTACTAAGCCACGTCATACCCATGTATATATACAAGCATATCGTACCAAAATCAAAAGCAGCTCTGGATTGAGTGGAGCATGCCAACTTTTGCTGATCAAGGATCCTAAGAAGGGGTACCGTCGCCTTGCCTACCTGCACCTGCGGGCATGAAACGCAGGCCCCGTGAAATAGGGCATCATTACAAAAAATGTACTGAGTATGTAAGATATGAAAATCAGTATGTAAAAGACATAGATGAAACATGGAATAAAGAAATCCATCTGTAAATCTGAATATCTTTGTAAGTTCTGAAACATTTATAATTTCATGCGCGTGCATATAAATGTCGTGTCATGCATAGGTATAGGTGTACATAATATTATCAAGCCACTGAGGGCATCCCATAATATCGTCGCGGCCAGTGTGGACAACATCATCAACATATACCAATTGATCAGGTGGTGGTGCGTATATAACGCCATAACCTTTTTCCCATATATATATATATATATACACACACACAGAGAGAGAGAGATACCTAGTATTTCTATGAATAGAGTCATTGATCTAAATATATAATTCACTAATTAATTAGGTAGTGTCACGTAACCCGATAATTAACTAATTACCCGCATAATTAAGAATTATCTCAACTACTTAAAATACTACTCATTTTTAATATACTTTATACAATATACTATCGTGTTCATATGATACCTTGTATGGTACTAGCCCATAAATATTGAGTATTCTCGCTTGACCAGTATTTTATCCCAAATCGGCCACCTTCAACGAAACCCGTTTTCTTTAATTCATGTGCCCTTGATCCTTCATGAAACTTACTATTGCTTGTTATAAATAGAATAAATACGTTAACCTCAAGATAATCTCATCTCTGAGTCTACGTCAATTAAGTGAAGACGAAACTTTAACGTACGAAAACGTGAGATGTAACATCCTTCCCCCCTTAGAAACATTCATCCTCGAATGTTTAACTCTATGGGATCTATATAACCTTGGAAGAGTCACCTTTATAACAATACTACTACCAATTCTTCCTGTAGAATCTTAATAATTCAACGTCACATAGGACCACAATCATCAATAAAGACAATGGCCTCACACGACCAGTGACAATAACTGACACCAGAGTCCATACACGTACCTTAAGGTTATGACGTCTCAGTCAGACCCTTTTCTGGAGGAGGAAATAAATAGGGATATCTAGACTTCATGTCTTCCTCGGCCTCCCGAGTCATTTCTTCCACATTGTTGTTTCTTCAAAGTACTTTCACTGAAGCTACGTCTTTAGTTCTCAATCTCTGAATGTATATGTCTAATATAGCAATGGGAGTTTCTTTATATGATAGATGCTCTGTGACCTAAATGTTGTCAACTGACACGATTCTGGAAGGATCTCCGATACATTTATGGAGCATAGACACATGAAAGACTGGATGTACAGACTCCAAGTCCGAAGACGAGTCTAACTCATATGCTACCTGGCCTACCTTGCGTATGATCCTATATGGTCCAATGAACCGAGGGCTAAGTTTTCCTTTCTTTCCAAACCTCATGACACCTTTCATCAGTGATACCTTTAGGAATACCCAGTTGTCAACTTGAAATTCCAAGTCTCGTTGTTGATTATCTGCATAAGACTTCTGACGGCTTTGAGCTGCTAATGACCTTTCCTGTATAAGCTTAATTTTCTCGATTGCCTATTATACCAATTCTGGTCTTACTAACGTAGTTTCCCAACATCGAACCACCCTATAGGCGATTTACACTTATGTCCGTAAAAAGCTTCATATGGAGGCATCTGAATACTGGAATGGTAGCTATTATTATATACGAACTCAATAAGCGACAGATGATCATCCCAGCTACCATTGAAGTTTATCACACAAGCTCGTAACATATCCTCGTGTGTCTAAGTAGTATGCTCAGAATGTCCGTCTTACTGGGGATGGAATGCCGTACTAAGACTTACCTGAGTCCCCAATCCTTTTTATGGAAGGACCTCCAGAAGTTAACTATAAATTGAGCTCCTCTATCTGAGTAATAGATACAGGACACCATGCAGTCGTACTATCTCCTTAATATAAAGCCTTGCATAATCCTCTGCTAAATATGTAGTCCTAACGGGCAGAAAATGGGCTGACTTTGTAAGCCTATCAACAATCACCTATATCGAATCGAGCTTATGCTGGGTACGAGGTAATCCTACGATGAAATATATATTAATTACTTCCCATTTCGAAGTCGGAATCTCCATAGCGTGCAATAATCCACCGGGTTTTTGGTGCTTAATCTTAACCTGCTGACAGTTAGGACACTAGGCAATACACTCCGCTATATCCTTTTTTCATTCCGTCCAACCAATATACTTTCCTGATATCATGATACATCTTTGTCATTCCGGGATGGATAGAATAACGAGAATAGTGAGTTTCTCCAATAATCTGTCGATGTAGCCCTGCAATATTAGGGACACATAGTCGTCCTTGATATCTGAGGACCCCATCTTCTATAATTTCAACGGTGTCTTCTCCTTCTGAGGGGTGGTATCCTATATAATGAACTGACACAGGATCCTCGTACTGGAGTTCCTTTACTTCAGTTACTAAAGCGGATGTTGTCGTATCCGGAATAGTAATTCCAACATCGCCTGAGTCCAGTAACCGAACTCCAAGACTAGCTAGCTGATGAATCTCATGGGCTATTCCCCCCCCCCCTTTTTTAATTTTGGTTGTACCAATAGATCTACGGCTAAGGGTGTCGGCTACTACGTTCGCCTTCCCCCGATGGTATAAAATATCAACATCATAGTCTTTAAGTAGCTCCAATCATCCCCTTTGACATAAATTCAATTCCTTTTTCTTGAAGATATGTTGGAGGCTCTTATGATTCGTATAGATATTAACACGAATTCCATACAAGTAGTGCCTCTACATCTTTAGTGCATGAATCACTACGGCTGACTCTAAATCGTGGGTCGGGTAATTCTTCTCGTGTTTCTTAGTTGTCTAGAAGCATAAGCTACAACCTTACCATGCTGCATCAGCACACAACCAAATCCAACGCCTGAAGCGTCACAATATATAACATAACCATCGGTCCCATCTGGGAGCGGTAGAACCGGTGTTGAAGTTAATTTGTCCTTCAATGCCTGGAAACTCTATTCGCAAGTATCGATCCATTAAGCTTGGCTCCCTTCTGAGTTAGCTTACATGGGTATTATAATCTTTCACAATTCATGAAATTCCCTTCTTCGATGGCCCAAACTTCATCCTTTATCTATCACAATTACGTCCTTATTCCGATACTAGGGCAGCATTTCATCTATTCTAAATGTTACTAGTCTTAGACACCTTTGGGTTCATTCAGGCTATACTGAGGCTTCTATAACTTAGAGAAACTATCAGCTCTCTTATGAGCTTAACCCCAAGGACTTATCCATTCTCATCACCTTTTCACTCATATTTTCTTATCCTTCCTCGTGTCTTCCTAAAACCTTTCCAAAGGTGCTGAAAGGGAAGGAAATCCCTACAAATCTCCTGTAATAACCTGCCAAACCAAGAAAGCTACGAACTTCCGTCAGTGATGTGGGTCCAGGACAAGTCTTTATTGCCTCCATATTTTGTGTATCCACCCGGATGCCTTCACCCGAAATGTTATGCCCAAGGAAAGCTAAAGAGTTCAATCAGAATTCACATTTAGAGAATTTTTACATACAACTTCCCTTTTTTTGTAGGACTCTGAGCATAGTACGCAAATGATCTGCATGCTCCGCCTCTAAACGAGAATACACCAATATATCATCGATAAATACAATTACGAACAGATCTAAAAAAGGGCCTGAACACACGGTTCATCAAATCCATGAATACTGTTGGGCATTGGTCAAACTGAACAACATAACAAGGAACTCAAAATTCTCATATCTGGTCCGGGATGCTATCTTCGAGATATCTTCCCCCTTAACCCTTGCCTGATGGTACCTGAACCTCAAGTCTATCTTTGAAAAACACTTGGCACCTTGCAACTAATTAAATAAATCATCAATCCTCGGGAGCGGGGTACTTATTCTTGATTGTCACCTTATTCTACTGTCTATTATCAATACATATCCGTAAGGAACCATCTTTCTTCCTCACAAATAACACAGGTGCTCCCCATGGTGATGCACTAGGTCTGATAAAGCCTTTTTCAAGAAAATCCTTTAGTTGTTCCTCAACTCTTTTTAGTTCTGCGGGGGCCATTCTATAGGGAAGAATATATATTGGATGCGTATCTGGTAGAAGGTCAATATCAACTCAATTTCTCGCGCTGGCGGAAGACCCTAAAGTTCATCGGGGAAAAAACATCGGGATACTCATTAACCACAGGGAAGGATTGAATGGTTGGTAACTCTACCTCCACATCCCAAACCCGAAATCAGTGATAATTATGGTCCTTTCTAATCATCTTCCTTGCCTTGAGATAGGAGATAAATTTACCTCTTGGCGATGTCGTATTACTTTTCCATTCTAAAACAGGCTCTCCTGGGAACTAAAATCAAACCATCTTTGATCTACACTTGATGTTAGCATAACAAAAGTCCAACCAATCCATACCCATTATAATATCAAGTTCTACCCAACCGAACACCACATACCTTATCCTTGTTTATTATCAAATCTATCATGGGCCATTACGGGCGACATCCATGTATATAAGTAACAATATTAAGACTTAACTCACATAACTAATTTATAAAAAAGTTTTATATACAATAGGTATCGGCAAGGCCATAGACATATCTTACCCAAAACTATATACAGGATACTATCTGCAAAACCTCTAAGTAGGCATAACCGTAATATATACAAGTCAGGACGGAGCTCTCTACGTGCTTATAAAATAACCTAACATATGCCGAACTGTGAATTGGTAGTATTCCCAGAAGAAGTGGAGCTCACCAACCAAAAGCTGACATCTGGAGGAAGTCCAGAGTACAGGGTCCTTGCCTCGTCCTATATGAGAGCCCTGATCAAACACACTTCGAAGAGGAATCTTCATGTCCTTATTAGTTACCTTCCTCCTCTTAGACCGACTACTATCTTCTTCCTGTGCGTATCTCATAACATACACCGGCGAACCTTGATTGACGGACTCCCAAGACTGTGGACTATCTGGAACCTCAAAAGAGCTGGTGTCCGCAAATACTTTGACATAGTTTTGAGCCTGAGGGAAACCCGGATGTGCCAATCCATGAACTAATCCCCTCATACCTTGATCAACGGTCTGTGATAATGAAACTAAGGGCCTTGGTGAGGGTGGAACTCCTCTCACCCTATCTACTGCCAGAGTGGTCGAAACAGCTCGAACTGATGAGTCATATGGATCCTCGGATGGATCCTTCTCAATAGAAACCATGATCTCCGATGGTTCTGACTCCATAGTGTAACTTATATCTCTTTCTAACACTTTCGTAGCCTTAGGCATCACTGAAAATATAACATAAATTTAGGAACACGAATTCTTATAACGCACGATCTAAGATAAGAAGAGAGGATAGCATCCTAGTATTTCTATGAATAGACTCGTTGATCTAAATATATAATTCACTAATTAATTAGCTAGTGTCCCGTTACCCGATAATTAACTAATTACCCACATAATTAAGAATTATCTCAACTACTTAAAATACTACTCATTTTTAATATACTTTATATATCATACTATCATGGTCATATTGTACGTCGTATGGTACTAGCCCATAAATATCGAGTATTATCGCTTGACCCGTATTTTATCCCAAAACATCCACCTTCAACGAAACCCGTTTTCTTTAATTCGTGTACAATTTATCCTTCATGACACTTACTATCTCTTGTTATAAATAGCATAAATACTTTAACCTCAAGATAATCTCATCCCCGATTCTACGTCGATTAACAGAAGATGAAACTTTAACGTACGAAAACACGATGTAACAACATCTCAGAACACAACAGTTCAACAGGGGATCTCCCGTGATACCGTCCTGTAGTCCCAAATGTAAATGTTAGGGGGATCTCCAGAATACAGTTCTGTAGTCCCAAAGTAAATATGCAGGGGGATCTCCCGGAATACCGTGCCATAGTCCCAAAGTAAATGTGCAGGGGGATCTCCCGGAATAGCGTTCCGTAGTCCCAAAGTAAATATGTTGCAAACGATAAGATTAATTAATGATAGCACGGAGTCTCACAGTTTATCCTAGGTGTAATCTAAGGAAAGACAGGTAAAACAACAAAACATGATGCACGAAGTTCAAGTAAAGAGTTAAGGTAAATAGGCATGCTTCCTTAGTCTATCATAATGCTACACAAGCTAATAAGTTCAAATAAGAGGAAAAACATATTTGCTTTTTAATGAAAATTGAGTTTTACAACTAACATCCCATGTACGTACTCGTCACCTCACGTACACAGCGTTCAAGTAACAACAACAGTACCAATCCTACGGGGAGGTTCCCCCACACAAGGTTAGGCAAGCCACTTACCTCGAACCTATCTCAAATCAATTTGAAATCACGCTCTTGACACGAGTATCCAACTCTGAGTGGCCAAAATCTAATCAAAATCAATTACATAACATAAATACAACTACAAGAGCTAATCTAGCTAATGAAATCAAAGCTAAGGCAAGAAATTAGAAAAAAGCCCAAAAAGCCTCACCGAGCCCACGTCTTGGAATCGGGTAAAAGTCACAAATTATGAACACTCATTCACTCACGAGTTCACTCGTACAAAAATCATCCAAATCTGACGCCTCAATCTTACTCAAATCTCAGATTTTTGGTTGAGGAACTTTTCCCCCAATTTTCCAACTTCCTCACTCAAATTCCTTAATTATATGGAGAATACAACAATAGAGTAATGAAATATGATCAAAATAGGATTAGAAATCGTTACCCAAATATTTCCTCTGAAAAACTATCAAAAAATCTCCTTCCTCCGAGCTCTCAATCGAATTTTGTGATATGAAATTTCAACCCTTGAATCTCTCTTTTCTGCCCAGCGATGGGACAACCGCATCTGCGGTACCGCACATGCAGAAAAATCAACACAGATGCAGACTTCACTTAAGTCCCCTAGGCCCGCATCTACGAGTAGGTGGCCGCACCTGCAGACAATGGTCCGCTTCTGCGGTCCCAGACCGCTCTTGCGATTCTTTCCCTCGCACCTGCGGGCATCGCATACGCGGAACACTCCACGCACCTGCGATCCCAGACCTCCTTCCATTTCCGCTCCAAATATAACAACATCAGTAATCTCACCTAAGTCCATTTCAACCCATTAAGCACCTGAAACTCACCCGAAGCTCCCGGGACCTCAACCAAACATACCAACCAACCATAAAACACCAGACGAACTTAGTCGAGCCTTCAAACCACATCGAACAATATCAAAAACATGAATTACACATGGATTCAAGCCTAATGAACTTTGAAATTTCTAAATTCTAAAATAACGTTGAATCATAACAAATCTCGTCTGAATGACCTCAAATTTAACACACAAGTCAAAAATGACACTACAAAACTATTCCCACTTCCAAAGTTCCATTCCGGGCTCGATATCAAAATTTCCACTGCCGACCAAACTCGCTTAAATTCTAACTTTCGCAAATTCAAGCTTAAATCTACTCCGGACCTTCGAATCACATTCCGGACATGCTCCTAAGTCCAAAATTACCTAACGGAGCTAACGGAACCATCAAAATTTGAATCCGAGAATGTTACACACAAGTTAACATCTAGTTGACCTTTCCAACTTAAGCTCCCAAATAAGAGACTAAGTGTCTCAATTCGTTTCAAAAACCAACATGAACCCTCCCGGCAACACAAAAGAGCAGAATTAGATACGGGAAAAATAGTTAATAGGGGATTGGGGTTCTAACTCTCAAAACGACCGGCCGGGTTGTTACAGTTCTTTGTAACATTATCCCTCTATAATAGTCATATAGATTCAGGTTACTTATAGTAATTCTAAAAATATGCACACAATACTTCTCATTGAACAAAGTTTCTATTTTGCATATAAGATTTCAAGATTTGCAAATGATATCTTTTCTATTGGACAAATGTCAAAAAATATTTAGATAGAAGATTTAACTATTAAGCTCTTAGATTATCTTCAAGGGAAAGCTATTGGATACCTTTTTGCTGAAGTTTTGGACACAAATATTTGCCAATTCAAGCGTTATATCGCTAGTAAGATAATAAAATCTATTGAAACAAGCTACAATTACAATGTTCATCCATTAATCTTGAAAGAATTTATTTTTCTAAGTAGCTTTAGAATGTGTGCCTTAGAATTTAAACCTTTATACGTTCAGTTTTGAATTTATTAATAATTTTAAAAATATATTAGCTTTCTTCCATAGTTAACAAGTGGAATATGCATATCTTTTGAGATTTTAATTTCGAATAATTTCTTTTATCTCTTATATGTAATATTCGCAAAGGAAAAATAGTTGATTTGTGAATAAGTTTTATCTATAAGGGTCAAAGAATATTTAAACCTCAATTGCTATTACAGGTATATAACAGCTATTCACTAAAACCAAAAAAAATCAAACAAATAATTTTGTTATACAGAGGATTGGCCGTAGTTGTTAGGTTTGGATTGACAAAGTTTAGGTTTTAAAAGCATTAGTAACGTTTTTCTTTTTCTTGTTAATGAAAATATTTGAAAGATATACTTAAGTTTTGAGCTGACATTGAGGATAGGATGTGTTTAGGTAAAAATAGCACGGACTAGCCAGTTTTCAGATTGGTAATTCAAAAATAGTCAGCGTTTGTAAAATCATTGAAAAATAGCTACTATTTTGCTGCAATACGGAAAGTTCCAGCATAATATACTGGAGATCAGGAATTTCTTTTATCATTTCCTTTATTTTTTGGACAATCTTAATATCTTCTGTATTGAACTGTTTTTGTCCTTTTATACCTATCTTTGAATATAAGGGTCCAGCTATTTTTCCTAATCTTTTATAAATGGTCTTGCGTAATTTATAATTCCTAAGAATTTTTGTAACTCTTTTGTATTATTCAGTTTATCTGGCATTTCTAAAACCTTGTTAGTTATATGAGGCTGTAACTTTATTTTTCCTTCTCGTAGGGTTACTCCTAAAAAATATATGTAATTTTTACACAATTCCATATTTTTCTTGCTAATTATTATTCCATTTTCTACAAATAGTCTAAAGACTGTATGTAAGTGCCCTAAATGTTCTTTCATATCTTTACTAAAAATTAGAATGCCATCTACGTATACAAGTACAAATCTTTTGTATTCTCCAAAGATGTTATCCATTTTACTTTGGAAAATTGGCGGTGCTGTTTTGAGCCCAAAAGGCATTACTAGCCATTCAAAATGTCCT
>ML424474.1:0-41307 GCA_005239525.1 Nicotiana knightiana
ATAAAACAGGAAGGTGACTCCGAAGCCTGCGAACGCAGCAACAAGTTACCTTGAGTCTCCTCATCAATGATCTGCGCAGCTACCAACAACCATAACCTGAAGTTGCACACAAAAATGTGCAGAAGTGTAGTATGAGCACACCACAGCGGTGCCCAGTAAGTATCAAAACTAACCTCCGTGAAGTAGTGACGAGGACTAGTCAAGACATCACCGGTCTAATAAGTAAAAAAGGCATAGATGTATAAACGACCGAAGAAAAATATTTATCTAATGATTTCTCAAAGTAATTAACGATACGACCGAATAATACGGAAGAAAATTCAATAATCACGATCAACGGACAACATAATAGAAATACGCAAAGAGAATGGAAAGAATACAATCCAAATGGCGGAAAATTCAACCCAATAAAAACACTAACAACTCAACATTGCATCAATTTATTCATGTCAAGCCTTAGCCAATAACTCAATAAAACTGGTCAAACCTTCGAGTGAAAACCTTTAAATCGTTAGTTCATTTTGAAAACTTTAAAAATATAATCATTTCGGAANTAAATACTGCTCTTTAAAGTATCATCAATATACGTGATGTTCAAAATATATTTTCTCAAGTACTGTTCTTTCAAATATCCTCAAAACACATGATGTTCAAAATATATTTTCCCAAGTACTGCTCTTTCAAATATCATCAAAACACGTGATTTTCAAAATATATTGTTCCAAGTACTGCTCTTTCAAATATCGTCATTTTGCAAGACAAATGTTTTTCAAATATACTTTCGAAAAGAAGTCCTTTAGACATAAATTTTCATGGAGATAATTTCTTTTCAGCTATAGTTTTCAATATATATATTTATACCTTTCGATTCAAATCTCCTCAATCATAAACTACCGGAACTCAGTCCACCACTCAAAATTTGTCATGCAATGCAGTACAGTGGGAAAGCTCCAGGATCTCTGTCCGTAGTCCCAATTTAAATATACGAAGCAGTACATGGGGAAAACTCCCGGATCTCTATCCGTAGTCCCAATTTAAATATGCAATGCAGTACAGGGGGAAACCTCCCGGATCTCCGTCGTAGTCCCAATTTAAATATGCGATGCAGTACAGGGGGAAAGCTCCTGGATCTCTGTCCGTAGTCCCAATTTAAATATGTGATGCAGTACAGGGGAAAGCTCCCGGATCTCTGTTCGTAGTCCCAATTTAAATATGCAATGCAACCACTGAGGAAAAACAACGAGAATGTGACAAAGACAACATATATTGCCACAACCGGCGCGAAAGCAAACAAGGTCGAATACAAAGTGCGATGAAAAAATCAATACAAAGACTTAAGTCACAAAAATAGTAACAACTCGCTCATAAGAAGTAGCCACTGAGAGGAATGCCAAACACATAGAGAGAACAACATAACGAGGGGAAAACAAGACAAATATAGCAACAATTCTTTACATTCGAGTTCGCAACCAAGAAACCAAATCATCCCGCCAAGGGAAATCAGCTATAACCAATCTCACTTAAACAATTAGCTTCACCGAATAAACTCAGTTTGAACAATGCTCAGTAATTAGGCAGCATATGAAGGAAGACATAGCATAACGGTAGGAAAAACAAAGTCTTCATTTAAGTCAATTAATATCATATAAGAAATAAGGAATACTAGGCAAGTACTTCTAACTTGAACAGGAGGAGATGAGATTAGGAATCAGGAATTTAGATATAACAAGTTCAATTCATATACGCGGAACATAGGACCCAAAACTCCCTAACGGGCAATCTATTTGCAAATAAGTTCGAGTACACACTCATCACCTTGCGTAAGTGGACTACAATCAACATAGAAGACTCAATCCTAAGGGGTAGTTCCCCCACACAAGGTTAGGCAAGATACTTACCTCGACGGCGACTACCCGGTACTCTAAATGGACTTCCCAGGTGAAAAGAACTCCGGACGGCTCAAAATCACTCTAAAACAACTTTAAAATATACATAAAACTTGTAAGGGACTATTCCGGATAATAAAGTTTCAATCTTTTCAAAAATATAAAAATTGACCCAAAAGTCGACCCTCGGGCCCGCACCTCGGAACCCGACAAAATTTATAAATTCCGAACACCCATTCAATTATGAGTCCAAACCATACTAATTTCATCAAATTCCGATGCCAAATCGATGTTCAAACCCAATTATTCTTTTTAGAAAAGTTTTGGATAAAAACCCCAATTCTCCAATCAAAACATGGATTAATTCAAAAAATGAACTTATGTAATCATATTAAAATGAAAACATAATACTTAGATACTGACCCCGATGAAAATACGAGAAGAACGCCGCAAAAATCACCTCAATCAGAGCTCTAGAACTCAAGATATGCTCAAAATACTAAAATGACGCGGTCTTGTTTTTCGATACTCATGGATTTTCGCAGATGCGACCAAATTACCCGCACCTGCGCATTTCCAGCTGTCAATTCTGCACTTGCGGGTCATTTTGCGCACCTGCGGCTCCGCGGGTGCGGACCGTACTTTGCACATGCGAAACACCAGCACCAGCTCTCTTCCCCGACACTAAAATGAGCATAACATCCTCATACGATGTCCAAATTCGACGATTCTTTTTGCTATAGCTCCGTAATTATGATATGGATCTAATGCTTCAATAAAAACGGAAATTGGAGCTCATTTTCTTAATTTGGTACCAATTATTCTTGACGAAACAACGTCAAAACATAAAAAACGAGCGCAACACAACCCATACCTATCTGAAACTCACCCAAGCTCCTCGAGACCTCAAACAACAATTCCCACAAGTCATATATCACTACCCGTACTTAGTCGAACCTTCGAAAAATCCAAAACAACACCAAAACACCGAATGAACCTCGAATTCAAGCCTAAGAACTTCTAAACGTCCAAAATACACCAAACGATGCCGAAACTTGCCAAACCACGTCCGAATGACCTGAAATTTTGCACACACGTCACAAATGACACTAGGAACCTATTCCAACTTCCGGAATTCCATTCCGAGCCTGATATTAAAATTTCACCTATCGACCGAAATCGCCGAAATTCTAACTTTCGCCAAATTACCTCAAATCATTCTACGGACTTCCAAAACCAATTCCGGACGTGTGCATAAGTCCAAAATCATCACACGAAGCCGTTGACATTAACCAAAACTCATTCCGAGGCCATTTACACAAAAGTCAAACCTCCGGTCAACTTTCATCAGTTAAGCTTCCAAAACTAAAAAATTTCTCCCAATTCGACTCCGAATTACCCGGTAACTGAATCTAACCACACACGCAGGTCAATATACACAACGTGAAGCTGTTTATGACTTTACACCACCGAACGTAGCTTAAATTTCTGAAACGACCGGTCGGGTCGTCACATTCTCCACCTCTTAAACAAACGTTCGTCCTCGAACGTGCCAAGATTCACCTTGAACTCTTCCACTCACTGATTTCACACTTCCAACACACACCTACAGGTGACCCCACGTCATCCCAAGGTACATAAGCATGATGACACCATCACAACTGTAATTTAGCCTTCCTATTACCACCGATAAGCCTCATACCTCTACTTTCTCATCTTCTACTCATTTACAAAGGACCCAATCCTAATTCCATATCTGGCATTAGCCTCAAACAACTACATCGACTCAGGACTACCCCCATAAGGTACGACCAGACCACATAGCACATCACACAGTCTCAAATAACACTTTTGATCACAATAGTTGCCCGAAATCAACTCAACATTGGCAATTAGCCCCACATCTGAACGGACTCTGTTCCAAACCCAATAATACTGATAATGATGCAATAAACACGAAGATTTCATTATTAAACACCCGAATTACCAAGCCACAACTAACACCACCAGGCACACATCCCCAAATTGGACTAAAGAAGCACATAACGAAATGGCTGAGTAGGAAAGATAGAAGCATATATAAAGGTACTATCAAACAAGACCATAGGCATAACTCTCTATCGATACCGACTTACCAAAAGCAATATAACAAGAGAGAAGCAAAGCATATGAACAAATCACAAGGATGCCATCCTGATAAAAATCCCACCGCGGTGCTCAGCCCGGTCCAAACATATCAAATCACAAGGAATCACGAGGGTCTCGCCCTCAACTCTACGGCACATGTCGAATATATATCATACCAATAGAAATCTCCCGCTAATTCATCTCGGCTAACAAAATCATAGCGCTCACTTACTCACATCTCAATGGAGTATCAAATCACAGCTCGAAAACAAAATACTCAGGAGAATCACATAAAGCTTACCACGAAGGACGACATGGACTCACTTCCAGTTTCACCACTAGCAAGGATGAATAAAACAATGATAGACACGGCTACTACTCATAGAATCTCCCAACAGGAGCAAGCACAAAAATAGAGTGAAATACATGAAACTCACTCATAAATGAGACAACAAATAATGGGAACTCGTCCTGATCAACAGTACTATAGTGAAATACAATGGTATGCCACTTTAGCACATCAAGCCATACCTGGGTGATGATATCTGACACGACGGCCTCTAGCCTACTATATGCAANAGGCACACATCCCCAAATTGGACTAAAGAAGCACATAACGAAATGGCTGAGTAGGAAAGATAGAAGCATATATAAAGGTACTATCAAACCAGCCCATAGGAATAACTCTCTACCGATACTGACTTACCAAAAGCAATATAACAAGAGAGAAGCAAAGCATATGAACAAATCACAAGGATGCCATCCTGATAAAAATCCCACCGCGGTGCTTAGCTCGGTCCAAACATATCAAATTACAAGGAATCACGAGGGTCTCGCCCTCAACTCTACGGCACATGTCGAATATATATCATACCAATAGAAATCTCCCGCTAATTCATCTCGGCTAACAAAATCATAGCGCTCACTTACTCACATCTCAATGGAGTATCAAATCACAGCTCGAAAACAAAATACTCAGGAGAATCACATAAAGCTTACCACGAAGGACGACATGGACTCACTTCCAGTTTCACCACTAGCAAGGATGAATAAAACAATGATAGACACGGCTACTACTCATAGAATCTCCCAACAGGAGCAAGCACAAAAATAGAGTGCAATACATGAAACTCACTCATAAATGAGACAACAAATAATGGGAACTCGTCCTGATCAACAGGACTATAGTGAAATACAATGGTACCCCACTTTAGCACATCAAGCCATACCTGGGTGATGATATCTGACACGACGTCCTCTAGCCTACTATATGCAACACATCAACGGGTCGGGCCTCCCCCTCTTAGGCGCCTTCTATCCACCTGAACACCCTGCTATAACTCTCCCACCTGAATCCTGGAACAATCTCTTATCATATGGCTAACATCTCCACACTGAAAACAATCTCTCTGCCGATATGGCTGTGGAGGAGATACGATACGGATCCTCGGAGACCCATGAGTATCTGAAACGCTCTCATGCGAAGCTGGTAATGCAACTGAACTGGTTGACCCAAGATTCTCTACCGTGCCTGAGTCCCTCAATGAATCTANACTCCACTAGCGACATAGCGCCCTGACGTATCTGCTCAAACTTCGTGCGCTGTACATACCGGCGGAACTGAGGTGCGACCTCCCTCAAAACATCTCCGAAAACTGAATCCATGCTAGTAAGGCTAACTCGGCCAGACTACCCTAACTCATATGCCGCCACCACTGATCAATCCACTACTATGGACCTGATACATGACAAAAGCAATCTCGCTCGTCTCCACAATACCCGAAGTACAAAGAATATGGTGACACTCCTCCAGAAAACCATGGGCATCACCTGCTGCCAATCCACTGAAAGATAGAAGGGTGGTACTTCCAGTATCTCTAAATCCCAAGGTGCTCTACCTCCGATGTTGCTGTCCCAACCACGGGCTGAACTGAAACCACATGCCGTACTGCCATGACAACTGGAACTTGACCAATATGGTCTCGCTGCTCTGGAGTGTAGACGGTGGGAATCTGAACTCCTCCCCTGATCTGTGAAGCAACTGGTGCACTAGAATCAACCCGGCCTGAGCCGATGTACCAATTGTACTCAAACTGCGCTCCGGTCTTCTGAAGTCGGGTGTAGCAACAGGCACACCCAGTACCTGCCCCCTGACTAGGACTACTGGCGACTCCTCAACGGCTGCTCTGGTAAGCATCTTAATTGCGGCACGTGCTCCTCGTTGGCCTCTGTATCTGACCCTTGTGACATTTGCTTCGGGGTAACATCATCCGGAACCGCCGCTCGTGTCCTCACCATCGGTGAGAGAATGGAACGATAATTTCAAACTCTAAGATCAATGAACTCGCACGATAGGAATGAAGGAAGTGAAAATGTTCTGATAGTTCCGTAGCCTCTCGAAGATAAGTACAGACGTCTCCGTACTGATCCGCAAGACTCTACCAAACCCGCTTATGACTCGTAGCACCTATGAACCTAGAGCTATGATACCAACTTGTCACGACCCAAATTTCCCTCCGTTGGGTATCGTGATGGAACCTAGTCTTAGGGACTAGGTAAGCCTAACATTTCCACTGAACAACAACAATAATGTAGATTTTTGTTTTTTAAAATTTTGAAATAGGATTCTTGACAGAGTTTACAACTTCCCAAAACTCGGTAAATACAAGTCATAAGCTCTACGAAATCTTTCTATCAAATCTAAGTTCAATTGTCTAGGAATAAGTAAGTACATTTGAATAGAAATAAAACAGGAAGGTCACTCTGAAGCCTGCAAACGTAGCAACAGGTTACCTTGAGTTTCCTCAGCAACGATCTGCGTAACTACCAACAATCATAACCTGAAGTTGCGCACAAAAATGTGCAGAAGTGTAGTATGAGCACACCACAGCGATGCCCAGTAAGTATCAAGACTAACCTCCGTGAAGTAGTTACGAGGACTAGTCAAGATATCACCGGTCTAATAAGTAAAAAAAGGCATAGATGTATAAACGACCGAAACAAAATATTTATCTAACAATTTCTCAAAGTAATTAACGATACGATCGAATAATACGAAAGGAAATTCAATAATCACGATCAACGGACAACATAATAGAAATACGCAAAGAGAATGGAAAGAATGCAATCCAAATGGCGGGAAATTCAACTCAATAAAAACACTAGCAACTCAACACTGCATCAATTTATTCACTTCAGGCCTTAGCTAATAACTCAATAAAACTGGTCAAACCTTCGAGTGAAAACCTTTAAATCGTGAGTTCATTTTGAAAACTTTAAAGATATAATCATTTCGGAATAGAGAAATTTCTTCTTTGAAACATACTTTCTCTGAATGTATATTTATATATTTTTATAAAGAGAAATCTTTATAACATAGTCTCTTCAAATACGGGGTGTTCAAATACACTTTCCCAAATACTGCTCTTTCAAGTATCATCAATATACGTGACTCAAGTACTGTTCTTTCAAATATCCTCAAAACACGTGATGTTCAAAATTATTTTCCCAAGTACTGCTCTTTCAAATATCATCAAAACACGTGATGTTCAAAATATAATTTTCCAAGTACTGCTCTTTCAAATATCATCAGAACACGTGATGTTCAAAATATATTTTCCCAAGTACTGCTCTTTCAAATATCATCATTCTACAAGATAAATGTTTTTCAAATATACTTTCGAAAGGAAGTCCTTTAGACATAGCTTTTCCTGGAGATAATTGCTTTTCAGCTATACTTTTCAATATATATATTTATACCTTTCCATTCAAATCTCCTCAATCATAAACTACCAGAACTTAGTCTGCCACTCAGAATTTGTCATGCAATGCAGTACAGGTGGAAAGCTCTCGGAGCTCTGTCCGTATTCCCAATTTAAATATACGATGCAGTACAGGGGGAAAGCTCCCGGATCTCTGTCCGTAGTCCCAATTTAAATATGCGATGCAGTACAGGGCGAAAGCTCCAGGATCTCTGTCCGTAGTCCCAATTTAAATATGCGATGCAGTACAGGGGGAAAGCTCCCGAATCTCTGTCCGTAGTCCCAATTTAAATATGTGATGCAGTACAGGGGGAAAGCTCCCGGATCTCTATCTGTAGTCCCAATTTAAATATGCAATGCAACCACTGAGGAAAACAACCAGAATGCGATAGAGACAACATATATTGCCACAACCGGCGCGAACGCAAACAAGGCCGAATACAAAGTGCGATGAGCAAATCAATACAAAGACTTAAGTCACAAAAATGGTAACAACTCGCTCATAAGAAGTAGCCACGGAGAGGAATGCCAAACACATAGAGAGAACAACATAACGAGGGGAAAACAAGACAAATATAGCAACAATTCTTTACATTCGAGTTCGCAACCAAGAAACCAAATCATCTCGCCAAGGGAAATCAGCTATAACCAATCTCACTTAGACAATTAGCTTCACCGAATAAACTCAGTTTGAACAATGCTCAGTAATTAGGCAGCATATGAAGGAAGACATAGCATAACGGTAGGAAAAACAAAGTATTCATTTAAGTCAATTAATATCATATAAGAAATAAGGAATACTAGGCAAGTACTTCTAACTTGAACAGGAGGAGATGAGATTAGGAATCAGGAATTTAGATATAACAAGTTCAATTCATATACGCGGAACATAGGACCCAAAACTCCCTAACGGGCAATCTATTTGCAAATAAGTTCGAGTACACACTCGTCACCTTGCGTACGCGGACTACAATCAACATAGAAGACTCAATCCTAAGGGGTAGTTCCCCCACACAAGGTTAGGCAAGATACTTACCTCGACGGCGACTACCCGGTACTCTAAAATGGAATTCTCAGGTGAAAAGACCTTTGGACGGCTCAAAATCACTCTAAAACAACTTCAAAGTACACATAAAACTTGTAAGGGACTATTCTGGATAATAAAGTTTCAATCTTTACAAAAATATAAAAATTGACCCAAAAGTCGACTCCCGGACCCGCACCTCGGAATCCGACAAAATTTATAAATTCCGAACACCCAATTAATTATGAGTCCAACCATACTAATTTCATCAAATTCCAATACCAAATCGATGTTCAAACTCAATTATTCTTTTTAGAAAAGTTTTGGATAAAAACCCCAATTCTCCAATCAAAATATAGATTAATTCAAAAAATGAACTTTTGTAATCATATTAAAATTAAAAAATAATACTTAGATACTGACCCCGATGAAAACGAGAAGAACGCCGCAAACATCACCTCAATCAGAGCTCTAGAACTCAAGATATGCTCAAAATACTAAAATGACGCGGTCTGATTTTTCTATACTCGGGATTTTCGCAGATGCGACCAAAATACCCGCACCTTCGCATTTCCAGCTGTCAATTATGTACTTGTCGGCCATTTTGCATACCTGCGGCTCCGCGGGTGCGGACCCAACTTCGCAAGCGAAACACCAGCACCAACTCTCTTTTCCGACACTAAAATAAGCATAACTTCCTCATACAATGTCCAAATTCGACGATTCTTTTTGCTATAGCTCCGTAATTATGATACGGATCTAATGCTTCAATAAAAATAGAAATTGGGGATCACTTGCTTAATTTGGTATCAATTATTCTTGAAGAAACGACGCCGAAACATAAAAAACGAGCGTCACACAACTCATACCTATCCGAAACTCACCCGAGCTCCTCGGAACCTCAACCAACAATTTTTACAAGTCATATATCACTACCCGAACTTAGTCGAATCTTCGGAAAATCCAAAACAACACCAAAACACCGAATTAACCTCAGATTCAAGCCTAAGAACTTCTAAACTTCCAAAATACGCCAACGATACCGAAACTTGCCAAACCACGTCCGAATGACCTGAAATTTTGCACACACACGTCACAAATGACACTACGAACCTATTCCAACTCTGGAATTTCATTCCGAGCCCGATATCAAAATTTTACCTATCGGCCGAAATCGCCGAAATTCTAACTTTCGCCAAATTACCTCAAATCACTCTACGGACCTCCAAAACCAATTCTGGACGCGCGCCTAAGTCTAAAATCATCACACGAAGCCGTTGACATTAACCAAAACTCATTCCAAGGCCATTCACACAAAAGTCAAACTTCCGGTCAACTTTCATCACTTAAGCTTCCAAAACTAAAAATTTTCTCCCAATTCGACTCCGAATTACCCGGGAACTGAATCTAACCACGCACGCAGGTCGATATACACAACGTGAAGCTGTTTATGACTGTACACTACCAAACGAAGCTTAAATTTCCGAAACGTCCGGTCGGGTCGTCACAATAAATGACTATTGTTTGGAGGCTTATTGGTGGGCATAACTATAATTTAGCTAATTACATTCTATAGATACTAATTGCTTGACCTGGAATATATATAATTGTGCTCAATTCAGTCGTATACATTGTATTCAATTCGGTTGTATTCGTTTTTATATATTTTACATTGTATTCAATTTCACGGTATAGAATTCAACTGTATTCAAATAACAAAAAATCAAGAAATAGTGTGTATACACGTCTATTCCATTCGGCTTTATTCATTCTTAAATATTTTACAGCGTATTCAATTTGACTGTATCCAAACAACAAAAAATCACAAACTCGTGATATTCTGTTGTATTCAATTTAGTGTATTCAGTCGTAGTTGCTATTATACTGTATTTAATTTGGTTGCATTTAAACAACAAAAAATCAAAAATACATGATTTGTCACAAAAAATAAACCTTCGAAATATATAAATGCAGACGAAAATACCAACAAAAAAAAAGGAGAAAAATTTTGATGGAGATAACATCTTCCGTCCAAGCATAAACTGCATATAGATAAAACAAAAAAATGGAGGCGAACAAAAATCCGAAAGATCTGAGAATACACTATCATATTGTATCTACCAAAATTTTGGTTATACGAACAAAAATTCGGCCAGATATAAGAATAGTATCTATTAAAATCCCGTGAGACGAAGAAAACTCGGGCCATAATGTGTATTTCGTTGTATTTAATTTGGCCACACGAAATAAAATATACTCAAATCTGAGAAATACACTCATATTTGAGAAAATACACTCAAATATGAGAAATCTGGTCAGTTGGCTAGGGATTCCAGCTAGATATGACGTCCGCGGTGGAGGTAATAACGAGGCCGATGTGGATTGAGAAATTTAAGGTACTAAATTGAGGAATTTTTATAGCGGGTGGAGAAGCGAGAGTACAAAGGAGAGAAAAAAATACAAAAGAGGTCGAACGACAATGTTTCAACGGGTTAGGCCAGAGAATCTGCGGTGATTCTCCGGCGAGATTGTAACACCAGAGAGATAGAGAGTTTAAGAGAGATGGGGGAGTCGGATAGGCTATAGTATAAAGATAAATGAAGGAAGAGAGATAAAAGTTACTTTAGGATTAAAAATCTCTTAAAGAGGGTATTTGCTATAAAACTCAATATGTAATTATATATTATAATTAATTTAAAGTGTGTTTATTTATAATAATATAATGTATAATTTAGTTATACCATATAAAATTTCCTTGAAAATACGGCCAAACTCTAATAGCATGGCCAAAAAGTAGCTACGCCGACTAAAAGAGTAGTAAATAAACCTAACAACTTTCATTAAATTATCGATGGGCTGTAGCTATGTTTCAGCTATATTTTCTACTCTTTAGTGGAGTAATTTGAACACAGAAGGTTTATTCAGTGGAGTTTATTTGAACATGACAAAATTCGACCGAATTTTGTTTTACAGCAAGCGAATTTGAAGTATTAATGGGACGCCCATTTCCAGTACATCAATGTCACGATCTAATAGATGACATCCAACATCACCGCTAAACAAACTAACAATAATCTATCTATTTAATTGTTATTTTAATGTTTTTACAATGATTGATTTTATTTAATGAAATAGCTACAATAGAAAATTATAATAAAACCAAGCATCAAATAAGGAAAAGAGTTAAGTAGTGAATTAATACCTAAAACCATAAACTGTCTACTAGAATTCTCCCAAAACTCGTTGCCACAAGTGCATGAGCATATTAATAGAATATACAAAACCTCCTATATTAATGTCTGGAATAAGATAGACAGAAATAAATACAACAAGGAGAGACTTTGGGTGCTGCAGAACGGGCATAGAGAGCAGTTAACCACTAAGCCTCTGGGTAACGGGGGTACGCGCATGAAGGACTGCCAGATGTACTTGCCTCAGATCCTGCACGATTAGTATAGAAGTGTAGCGTGAGTACATAAACAACATGTACCCAGTAAGTATCTAGTCTAACCTCAAAGAAGTAGTAACGATGGACCGACTTCGACACTTATTAGTGGGCAAAATACATAATGTACAAGGTTATTTAATAGGCGTGAAATCAACGTCAGTAATGGAATAAGAGACAATAATTAAATGACCATTTAGCAAATAACAATTAAAAATTCCCAATCATCACATAATATTCTAAACAAGTAGGGCTTAACATGTAATATAAATTCTCAAGTCATGACCGACATAACAAGTGAATGATCTTTAACCAAGTTTTACTTTCTAATACAAGTAATTATTCTAACAAATTGAGTCCTAATAGTATAAGTAATGGCATGATAAAGGCTTGTGTCTACCCGGACATAACATTAATTCTAGCTACGGATGAACTCTCATCACTTTGTGCATACGTAGAGCTTACAATTAGTAGCAAATAGCAATTTAATCACCTATGGGGCAAATTCTCACTTACAAGGTTAGGCAAGAGACTTACCGCGTTCTCAAGTTCACTTTCCGGTCCGCAAATCACCCTAAGACCTCAAGTCGATGCCGAACAATCCGTAACTAGCCAAATATTATATAAAATTAATCAATATATACTCAGAAGTTCATAATTTAGCTATTAGAGTAATTACCCAACCCAAATTGAAAGATTCCTAAAATTCACCTCCGCCGCGTGCCCGGATTTTCGGATATTTTTGAAGATAAATGTTACCCATAACCTCACGAATCCAAATATATAATTTTTACTCAATTCGATAATCATTTTCGTGGTCTAATCCTATTTTTATCAAACCTAGGTTTTCCAACAATCCCCTAACATTTTCACAATTTCTATGTTAAAATATACCCATAATGTATGTATTAAACTTATATTGTGTAAATTACCTACCTCAAAGTGCTAGGTAAAAATCCCTCCTCGAAGAGCTCTAAAATCGATCAACAAGTGAGAGAAATGAACCAAAAAGCCTAAGTCCCGACTTTAAAAAATATTTTGCCCAAGTTTGCCTTTATCGTGATTGCGGATAAGCCCTCCCGATCGCGAAGGCAAAACTGAAGGACCCAGAAAATTCCTCTTCGCAATCGCGAGAGGACACCCGCAAACGCGGTGCACTGAGCCACCCATGTACCCTCTACCGCGAACGTGTAAGGCAACGGGGTTTTCCAGACCCAGACCCTCGACTCTACGCGAACGCGACAAGTCACCCGCGTACGTGAAGACCACTAGTCCCAAGCCTTCGCGAATGTGGCCAGGACTTCGCGACCGCGAAGAACAAAACCACCCGGTTTCCCATTTCTTCTTCGTGAATGTGACCCCACCCGTATGATTGCGAAGAAGGAAACCAGAACCAGCAATGACAACATTTTGGACTTAGCTTAGGGCGGTCTGAAACTCACCCGAGCCACCCGGAACCACGTCCAAATGTATCAGAAAGTCCATAAATATAATATGGATATGCTCTCTTTTGAAACACGTAAAATAACATCGAAACTACGAATCGCACCCCAAAACCAAATTGAATCAAGTTATGAACTTCAGGCTTTTCAACTTACTCCGAATGAGCCGAATCATATTTAGACTACTCGAAATGACACCAAACTTTGCGTGCCTCATAAATCACCATAGAAACTATTCCCAGGATCAGAATCCCAAGTGGACCTCGATAACGCCAAAGACTACTCCAAACTAAACTTAAGGAACATAAAAAAACCTTCAATGTGCCAACTTTCAATATTAAGCGCTTGAACACTCCCGGGTCATCCGAAACCTGATCTGAACACATGCGCAAGTCAAAAATCATTGTACGAACAACCTATTGGGACCATCAAATCCCGGTTCCGAGGTCGTTTACTCAAAATGTTGACTTAAGTCAAACTTGACCATTATAGGCCACTAATAAAGAACTAAGTGTTCTAATTTCAAGACGAACCCTTCCAAACCCGAACCACCCATCCCCGCAAGTCATAAAATAGTAAAGGCACATAGGAGGAGTCTTAACTAGGGGAACATGAATCTAAAAAGCAAAACAACCGGTCAGGTCATTACATTCGGCATCTCTTAAACAAACGTTCGTCCTCAAACGGTTATAGAATCATACCTAGAGTGATGAATAGGTGCGGATATCTGCTCTGCATGTCCTCCTCGGTCTCCCAAGTTGCCTCCTCGACTGGTTGACCCCTTCACGAGTCCTTGACTACAGAAATCTTCTTGGACCTAAACTAAAACCTGCTTGACAACAATAGCAACAGGATCCCCCTTGTAACCCAAGCTCTCATCTAGCTGAACTGTGATCTAATCTAACACATACGACCTGTCGGCCTGGTACTTCCGGAGCATAGACACATAGAAGACCGGATGAACTCCCAATAGACTAGGAGGCAAATCAATCTCATAAGCAACCTCCTCAACTCGTCTCAATACATCAAATGGGCCAATAAACCTTGGTCTCAACTTGCCCTTCTTCCCGAACCTCGTGATTCCCTTCATTAGAGAGACCTTCAAGAGAATCTTCTCGCCAACCATAAATGATAAATCACGCGCCTTCTGATCCACATAACTCTTTATCTGGAATGTGATGTGTGAAGTCGCTCCTGAATCAACTTTACCTTTTCCAAGGCGTCTTCACAAAATCAGTGCCATATAACCTAGCTTCGCTGGGCTCAAATCATCCAATGGGTGAAAGACATCGCCGACCATAGGGAGACATCTCAATGCTGGAATGATAACTGTTGTTATAAGCGAACTCGGCCAAAGGCAAGAATCGATCCCACTTCCCTCCTAAGTCAATCACACATGCTCTGAGCATATCCTCAAGGATCTGAACCATCCGCTCCAATTGCCCTTCGGTCTGGGGATGAAAGGCTGTGCTGAGCTCTACTCTGGTGCCCAACTCACTCTATACTACTCTTGAAAAGTACAAAGTGAACTGAGGGCCTCTATCTGAAATGATGGAAACAGGCATACCATGCAACCGAACGATCTCGTGAATGTAAATCTGGGCCAATCTCTCTAAAGTATGTAGTCACAACCGGACTAAAATGTGACGACTTGTTCAACCTGTCGACAATGACCCAAACGACATCAAAATTCATTAACGTCTGCGGCAACCCGGCTACAAAGTCCATAGTGATATGCTTCCATTTCCACTCCGGTATAACTATTTTCTGGAGTAAGCTGCCTGGCCTCTGGTGCTCATACTAACTTGTTGGCAGTTTAGACACCTCGCTACATACTCAACTATGCCTTTCTTCATCCGCCACCACCAATAATGTTGCCTTAGGTCGCGATACATATTCGTAGCACCAGGATAAACATAATAATGAGAACTACGTGCTCCTCTAGAATCTTCTCCGTCAAGACATCAACATTAAGAACACATAAATGACCCTGGAGTCGCAGAACACCATCCTCGCCGATAGTAACCTCTTTAGCACCACCCCGTAGTACCGTCTCTTTAAGAACCAGAAGATTCGAATCATCGTACTGACTAACCTTGATCCGCTCAAATAATGAAGATTGAGACACTAAATATGCAAGAACTTGAATGAGCTCTGAAATATCCAACCTCACAAGTCTATTAGCTAGGGGCTGAATGTCCAAAGCTAATGGTCTCTCCTCTGCTGAAATAAATGCCAAACTAATCATACCCTCGGCCATTCTGCTCAAGGCATCTGCAACCACATTCGCCTTGCCCGGATGATAGAGGATGGTAATATCATAGTCCTTTAGTAACTCAAGACACCTGCGCTACCTCAAATGGAGATCCCTCTACTTGAACAAATATTGCTAGCTGCGATGATCGGTGTAAACCTCATAGGACACTCCATAAATATAATGCCTCTAGATCTTGAGAGCATGAACTATCACGATGAACTCCAAATCATGAACATGGTAATTCTTCTAGTGGGGATTCAACTGACGTGAAGCATATGCAATTACTCTCCCATATTGCATCAATACACAATCGATTCCAACGCGTGGAGCGCCACAATATACAGTATACATCCCCGAACCAGAAGGCAACACCAAAATCGGTGTTGTAGTCAAAGTTGTCTTGAGCTTCTGAAAGCTTGCCTTGCAATCATCGGACCATCGGAATGGAGAACCCTTCTGGGTCAATCTAGTCAAAGGTGCTGCAATAGATGAGAAGCCCTCCACGAACCGGCAATACTAACCTACTAACCCCAAGAAACTCCTGATCTTGGTCACTGTGGTAGGACGAGGCCAACTCTAGACTGCCTAGATCTTCTTGGTATCCGCCTTAATACACTCACCTGATACGACATGTCAGAATAATGCCATATACTCCAACGAGAACTCGCACTTGGAGAACTTAGCATAAAGCTTATGTTCCTGTAAGGTCTGAAGCACAACTCTCAAATGATGCTCGTGCTCCTCCATACTACTCGAGTAGATCAATATATCATCAATGAAAACAATGACAAATGAGTCAAGATATTTCTTGAACACTCAGTTCATCAAATCCATGAACGTAGCCAGGGCATTGGTCAAGCCGAAAGACATCACCTAAAATTCAAAGCGGCCATATCTAGTCCGGAAAGATGTCTTCGGAACATCCGAAGCATGAATCTTCAACTGAAGATACCCATATCTCAAATCGATCTTAGAGAACACCCTGACACTCTGCAACTGGAAAACAAATCATCAATACGTGGCAACGGGTACTTGTTCTTAATGGTAACCTTGTTCAATTGGTGGTACTTAATTCATATCCGCACACTATCATCTTTCTTTTTCACGAATAACACTGGTGCACCCCAAGGCGACACACTCGGCAGCATCTCGAACATAAACTAGATAAGCGAGACAACCCTTCTCGACCACGTGTTGAGCCTTCAGGAAAGAGATAACTCGACTAGGTGCATTGATAGATGAACCCTCCACTCCAATCTAGGAAACTCTGGCATCGCCAAGGTAACGGTCTTGGTATGGAAATCAAGGATGGAATGATACGGAGACAACTAGTCTATGCCCAGTATGACCTCAAAGTCGGTCATGTCGAGCAACAGAAGATCCGCTCTTATCTCATAACCACAGAAAGTCACATATAGGACTGGTAGAACCGATCCACAATGACAGAATCGCCCATGGGCGTGGACACATAAATAAGAACACCCAAGGACTGACGAGGGACATCCAGATAAAGCGCAAATAAATAAGAAGCATATGAATATGTAGACCCTGGATCAAACAATACCAAAGCATCCCTACTGCACACAGAAATAATACTTGTGATCACGACATCTGAGGCTACTACATCATGTCTGAATGGAAATGCGTAGAACCTAGCTGGAGCGCCAGCTGCCTGGCCTCCCCCTCTAGGGCGACCCCTACCCACCTGCCCTCCTCCTCTTGCAGGCTAGACGGCAGGTGCGGTAGCTGGTGCGGTAATCATGGGTTGATGGCCCTACTGCACTACTTTGCCCCGAAACCTGGGGCAAGATCTCCTCATGTGACCAAGTTCCCCGCACTCATAGTAACCTCTCGGTGCGGAAGATGACTGACCATGAGACTAACCCTGGAACCTAAATACCCGCTAGAAAGGCCTTGGATAGCCGATGTATGGTAGGAGCTCTCTAGAATGACGCTGAAATAGGGCTACACCGGTGCACCCTGAGAAGGCGGTGGTGTTGAATAAGTGGGTCTGCCAGACTGACCCCTCACAAACTAACCTCTGCCCCCAGATGGGATGCCGTGGAAAACTCTAAAATGTCGAGGCCTCTTCTCCCCCATCGTATACAATCGGCCCTAGGGGTGGATACCCTCAATCCGTCGAACTATCCCACAGCCTGCTCGTAGGGACTCCCCATCTCCACCTCTCGGTCCATAGTAACCTGAATACCATAATGCAAGCCCGCAATAAACCTCCGCACTCACTCTACATCGATGAGGAGTATCATAAGTTCATGATAGGACAACTCAGAGAACCTCACCTCATAATCGGTAACGAACATCTAACCTTGTTGTAGCCGCTCGAATTGACCCCGTAGCTCTTCCCTCTGGGAGGGTGGAATATATTTCTCTAGAAGGAGACATGTGAACTGATCCCAAGTTAACGGAGGTGAACCTGCTGGCCTTCTAAGAAGATAGGACTGCCACCATCTACGAGCCCTGCCCTAAAACTGAATGGTATTGAAGTCCACCCCGTTAGACTCCAATACCCTCATATTGTGCAATTTGTCCCTGCAAAGGTCAATACAATCCTAGGGGTCCTCATGTCGCTCACCACCTAAGGCAGGAGGATGCAGTCTGGTCCCTCTGTCCAAAAGCTTATGAGGCTTGGCGGTCGCATCAGATCTAGGCTCTAGTGTAGCCGCTGCAATTGGCTTGGCTCCGCCCACAGGTAATGCATCTGGGGTCTAATATACGGCAGTAGCACGCCCTGGAGCCTAGGCGGTAGGGGTTTGTACTCCCCCTCCCGCCTGAGATGCGGCTGGGTCTACTGGAAATAAACCAACCTGCATCATTAATCCATGAACCGGAGCATAGCATGACCTCAAAAAATCCTGGCAGACGTGAAATCTGTAGGGGCCAGCTCAACTGCAGGCACCTCACCCTGCTCCTCAATGGCATGATCCTCCACAGGATCCACTGGTGGTAGGATAGGAGAAACTCTAGGACGCTCTCTTTCTCTAGCAGGAGCTAGAGCTCTTCCCCAGCCTCTAGCAATAGGGGGAGCAGTTCCTCCACCGCTGAGTATATCTGCCGCGCGCGTTCTCACCATCTGTGAAAGAATAATAGAAAGATACTTCGCAAAACATCAACTGCGCGATCAGAGATGAAGAATGAGAAGCTTCCTAATACCCTATAGCCTCTCCAATATAAGTACGAATGTCTCTGCACCTATACGCAAGGCTCTTATTAGGACCGTGTAATGACCCGACCGGTCATTTTGAGCTCTAGTGCATCGTTTAGTGGCTTGAGGTCATGAGCAGCTCCGTTTCAGGTGCTATGACTTGTGGGTGTGGTCAAAATTTAATTTCGGGAAGTTCAGAGTTAAATTGGAAGGAAAATTCTCATTTTAGAAGCCTTAAGTTGGAAAATTTGACTAAGATTGGAATTCTAAGTAAATGACCTCCGATTCAGGATATGAAGGTTCCTGTAGGTTCGTATGATGATTTTGGACTTGGGCGTATGTTTGGATCGGGTTTTGGATAACCCGGGAGCGTTTTAGTGTATATTGTAGAAGTCAGCAATTTTGAAGAAATTTTCTAAGTTTGGCTTGAAACGCATTTCAGTGATATTGATGTCCGTTTGGGATTCCGAGCCTGAGAATATCTTCGTATGGTGATTCTAGAGTTGGGAGCAAGATCGGAAGTGAATTCAAATGTCCGTAGGTTATTTTGATGTCATTTGGCTAAAGACAGAAATTTGAAGGTTTTTGAGAAATCCGACCGGAAGTGGAAATTTTGATATCGGGGTCGGAATGGGATTTTGGAAGTTGGAGCAGGTCCGAAATCTCAAATATGACTTGTGTGCAAAATTTGGGGTCAATCGGACGTGATTTGATAGGTTTTGGTATCAGATGTAGAAGTTTGAAATTTCAAAGTTCATAAAGCTTGAATTGGAGTGCGATTCATGATTTCGATGTTGTTTGATGTGATTTGAGGCCTCGAGCGAGTTTGTATCATGTTTTGGGACATGTTGGTATAATTGGTTAAGGTCCCGAGGGCCTCGGGTGGATTTCGGAAGGTTAACGGAATGAATTTCGGACCAAAGAGTTGCTGAAATTTTCTGCAGAAAACTATTTTGACAGCAACTAGTGCAATCACGGAGCTGAATTTGGAAGCTTATATCTCGAAATCTATAAATAATCTGAAACTTTGCAAAACACAAAAGTTGTATCCCTTGAATTCTAGTTTCCAGAAAGTTAAATCATTCATGATTTGGAAATTTTATCAGAAAGTTATGATCGATTGAAGATGGCTGGTGCAGCAGTTTTGACAGAATTTGATGATGCATGGAGCCGACTTTAGAAGCTCATATCTAGGAATATATAAAGAGTTAGATGGTGTACAACCTATCAAATTAAATATCTTTGAGTCTAGTTTTTAAATCTTTAAACTTTTTGTCATCTGAATATTTCTACAAGGAGCTATGGGTGTTTTAACACAAGGTGTACAGCAAGGGAAAATTGTAATAGGATGTACAACCTGCACAACGCAAGGTACAACTCGATGAAGCCTGGGCAGATTGTTTTAAACACGAGTTTTGGCCCATTTCTTTCATTACTTTCATTTGGTTTGGACGATTTTGGAGAGCTCAAGGAGGGATCTTCACCAAGCAACACTAGGTAAGTGATTTCTTCATATTTTTGAGTTAGATATGTGATCTTACATGGATTTAGACATGAAAAATTAGTATAAATTTAGGATTTTTGAGGAAGACCTAGAATTTGGAATTCTGAACTTTTACCATGAATTTGAGCATGAAAATTAGAGTAAATTGTATAATTGAGTTAGTAAAGCTATGGGTAGAATTTATCTTAGAGAAAGTTCGGAATCCGGGCACGTGGGCCCAATGGCATTTTGGTCAACTTTTCGAGCGGAGATGGGAACTTATATAATTTGAATTGCTACAAGTATTAGAGTGAATTTTTATTGGTTTGCCCGTTATTTGAATAGTTTTGGGGCGTTGTGCATCAATTGGAGTCATCGAAAGGGCTTGGAAGCTGGTTATGGAATTTCGGAGCGAGGTAAGTCTCCTTTATAACTTTGTGAGAGAGAATTGTCCTCATAGGTGAACTAATTAAACAAATGTGCTACTATTTGTGGGGGCTACGTACGCACGAGGTGACAGGAGTCCGTTTGTAGCTACTATTATGCTTGCCCGGGTAGCTTAGGACCCAAAAGCATATTTTATTTGTCATAATTGTAACCTTATTGAAGAAATTAAAAATGATTAGATTATTATCAAATTTGATAAATGAATTTCTGGAAAAGACTTAAATGCTACATTTGTAATTATTAAAGAGAACTTTGTCTTTTATTGGTAATTGCCTTTCCCGATATAGTCGGGGTGAATTGTTTGGATGTGTATGCGTATGTGTGACCGCTTCGCAATTTACATTCTGCGAGCGCAGCGTTATTTCCCCCACTCTCATGGGAGTGGGCCGTACACCAGGCGAGATTGAAGATACATTATGGTTAAAGTAATTTATGAAGAATATTGTGCTTGCATGTGACCGCTTCGCAATTTACAATCCGCGAGCGGAGTGTTAATTCCCCCACTCTCATGGGAGCGGGCCGTACGTCACGGCGAGATTTAAAGATGTAATTATGGTTTGGGCCGTTCTACCATCGTCAATGCACAAATATAATTATTATGATGGCTCAGGTCGGTTGTCCTTATTCCGTATGCACATATGATATTCATGGATATTGAAGTTACAAGATATTTGGGGGAAAATGAAGTAGTAATTATTTATTTACTTCCAGTATTTATTTGAATCACAGTTATCGTTAATGTTTACTGTTTTTATCATTCTCGTAGGCCTATTACTGATATCATATCTTGTTAAATTATTTTGTTGGACCTTAGTGAGTGTCAAGTCGACCTCCCGTCACTATCTCTTCGAGGTTAGGCGTGATACTTACTGAGTACACGTTATTTTCGTACTCATGTTACACTTGTTGTGCATTTTGTTGCACATGTACCTTCATAGCAAAGTGGCTGACTTGGAGACTTAGACGGGCTGCATCATCCAGAGACGACCCGCAGTCGGTAGAGTCTTCCTCTATGTATTGTATTTTCGTTTTTATTCCTTGTCCAATCTGTATTTCAAACAAGTTTTGTAGTACTTGTAAAATTCTTAGAAATGGCTCGTGTACTTGTGTCACCGGGTTATGGATGTATTTTATCAAATTGTAATATTGGATTCTTATTTCTACTTAATAAATTTTATTTAGATATTACAGGTTAAGTGAAAGGTAATGATTTCAAAAATGCTAAAACAGGAAATTTAACTTAACCATTTAATGATTGGCTTGCCTGACAGTGGTGTCCGGCGCCATCATGACCTTATGGATTTTGGTTGCCTACATGGTATCAGAGCACTAGGTTCCCTTAGGTTTCACGAGTCATGAGCAAGTCTAGTAGAGTCTTGCGTATCGGTACGGAGACGTCTGCACTTATCTTCGAGAGGCTACAGGGCTGTTAGGAGTACTTCCCTTCTTGATTCCTCATCGTGCGATTTGATTCCTTTAAGGCTTATGCCTATGTTTCTTCCTACTCAATCTTACGCGTCACAAAGCGCTTGCTATGAATCGTGGATTTGAGGGATTTAAATGGTGCTACAGATATGGTGCGAGGTGTTTTCCATATGTAGTAGGTTGGGGATGTTGTTGTTGCCCTGCAGAAGAATATTATGTTGTTTCAGCCAGTAGCTGTGATTCTGAGAACTTTGAGGTTATGCTCAGGTAGTTAAGGTGCTTACGGTTGGTTATCGCGCGGTGTTGATATGATGGTAGAATGCTTGCTCGTAGGTTGGGGGTAATGAATGGCTTGAAGGGAGATCTTCTCGGAGTGTGATTTTGAGATTTCAGTATTTTAGTTCCGGCAGAGGAAAGGCATTTGGATTATAAATAGTCAGGTTTTGGATTGATAAAGTAGTAAGACTTGGTGTTTTCAAGTAAGGCGGAGTATTCACCTGTGATGTGTTAAGTCGTCAGTGCCATGGTTTCTTCGGTTGCATAGGGTCAGAGCATTGTGAAGAAGTATTGAAGAAGCGGTTGTCAGAGACTGTGAGGTACGGTGGTTCAGTACTGGATGAGTATTGATAATGAAGGCAGCTCGAGAAAAATGATCTTCGGAGAGTTTGAAGTCGTGGTGACCTGCTGGTTTAAGGGCTACAGAGAATGGTATTGAATTGGGCAGCATACGATGAAGGAAGTCAGGTGGTGCTTAAAGGAATCAGGTTAACCAAAGTGGGAGAGCGGCATCATAGTGGTGAAATAGAGGATGTTGTAACGCATTTAGTAAGTGACCATGAGAAGCAAACGAACTGGTAAAGTTGGTGAATAAGAACAGGCTTAGGATGGAGTATTGATGGAGTATTGATGTCGTAGAGATTGTGCAGTACAACATCGTTGGAAGGTTTCAGTTTGTGATTTACACAGGTGGGTTGTCTCCGGTGAGTAGGTTAGCGGTTGTGTGGTTGGCAAGTTTCTGTGAGGGATTCTAGTGGTTATTCGGTAGGAGGCAGAATGGGCGAATGATGCTACAAAATCTGAGTATTTAGGGAATGCTGACAGGAGAATTCGGAAGAATTGGGTGGATTGGTCGAGCAGGATCATGTTAACAAAGGAGAAAGGATCTCAACAGGGTCTAGAGTGGTGCAAGGAGTAGCTTCGGGCTAAGTGGGGGAGTCCCACCTCTTGTAGTTGGGTTGTAGGATTGTCTTCTCATGGGATTGCGGATTGTCGGTATATTGGCAAGTTAGTACAGCTAAGGGAAAGGAGTAGAATGGTAATTGTGCATGGGATTTGATCAATATGTGCACAAGTTGGTCCTATTGGACCAGGGTTAGGTTTTGGGAGATTCAGAATTTATGCTTAAGGCATGGGCGAACTGTAGGGTAGTGACTCAGTCACGTGCTTCATTGAAAAAGGTGTTCATGTGCTAGAAGAGCCTTGGAGTTGATTGTATTCGGGGCCAGTCAGAGTGGGTGACTCTCAATAGCGGTCCTAGTGAATTCAAAAGTTAAGAATGCGGCGTTTAAGGGTTTCAGGAAGCAGTATGATTAAGAGTCGAGCTTTTGCAGTATAATTTCTGAGAAAAGGGAAGATGGTTGGAGTGTTCTATTATATATTTCAGCGTGCAGGATAGTATTGGGAGAGTGAGAGAAGTAAACTCCGGGGTGTAGGAAGGTTATCAGAGGGGTATGCGACGGGTTGTGAGATTGAGACAACATGGTCTCGTGAATCAAGGCCACCCAGGATGAGTGAGGATTGAGTTTGTTATGAGTTGAATAGGGTTACTATCATTTCTGAGGCAATTAAGGATAATTAGAGAGAAGATGGATTGGTTATCAATGGTTGAAATGGCACATATACGGCAGTGATCAGTTTCGTTAGTGTGATTAAATTATGCATGTGGTTTGGGACGGTGTGTGCGGGGCTTGTCGACCATTGTAATAGATTTCATGTGGGAGCATTCGAGTGTTATGGCCTGTCAGGTGTAGGCGGATCCTGGAAGGTTTATGGTGGTTCAGACCACTACTTAAGGATGTGCATGTTGGGTGATTGTGAGAATTCACTTGAGTGTTGTTATTGTTCTCTTGAATTGAGGTAAGTAAGAGGTTTCTATATGATGAGGTGTTTCCCCTATTAGTGGTTCAGGAGTTATGATGGAATTCTTGCGTTGTTTCATATCGGCATGTTAGGTGCAGTAGTCAGTGTGGAGCTGGGAGTGAGAATCGAGATTGCGGTTCGGTGTAAACAAGGATGTCATGCGCTCGGATAAGCAAGAAAAAGTGATTTGGAAGTTCAGAGTAAGCTAGTGTTATCTTCAGTGTCACCTGAGATCGATATTCGGTGAAAGAGGCTTTGTACCCTGGTCATGGGTTCTTGTTGTGTTTTGCAGCATTTGTGTGGTCGGTGGTATGGATGTGCAGACTTGTTACCTCGTGGAAGATCGTGGGAGCGTGACCAGGGGAAGATGGTATAAGTATGACAGGTAGTCACCTGATTGATTGAAGATTTAGACCAAGTATAAGGGGGTGCAATATTGCTTATTTGAGAATTTATGCCTGGAAGGCCTTCGGTTCAGTTGGTTGTGGATTGTGGGTGTTCGTCCCGGCTATGATGGTTGTTCTTGCGTGTTAGGATAGGAAGTGGGTTACTATGGACCCAGGTAAAGCTATCAGCCTAGTTCAGTGCAAGCAGAATCGACTTGGAGTGTGTGAATCGATTAAAACAAGATTATGGGCTTCATGTGAGTTAGATGTGTTCATTTCAGTATAGCTATTCTCAAGGAGGGGTGTTGGAATATCAAATGTTGTTCTGTCTTCGTCAGATTCATGTGTTATTATGATCGTGCCGTGTGAGTTGTGAAACGGCTTGATAATTTCTTATGTGTTGAGACTCCGCGTTGTGATGAGGTTATGTGAGCAGGATGGCTCTTGAGATTCAGATTATATATCACACCTCAGTTGTGCTTAAGTTTTGTAGCATATGGCTCTATCAGTCTCCCCAGAATGGTATTATGCACTTAGCGTGCTTGTGATCGATATTCAGTATTTTGTGATAGTGAGCAATTCAGCTCCGTGTATATCTCCTTATGTGAATTTTATGATGGGATCGGGTGGCACGCCGCCACGGGTGTGTTATTTCAATCGGGTTGCACGCCGAAATAGTGTGATATTGAGTGAGGTTCCTATATTTATTTTTTTTCTTGTGTTTTGCTTCCTATTTCCTAAGGAAATCCATGTTAGTTGCGTGAGTTGATTAGTCCCTTCCTGAGTCATTTCCTTAGGTATCATGTTCGAATTGTGGCCTATTGGCGCATCGTGGCATCGTGTGAGAATGTTGGTCATGTCTGGGGTGATTAGTTGTTTGAATAGTTCATACTGGGTGAGACGAGATTATTGGATCAGGGATCAAGTGCGATAAGATTATGTGAANGGTGTTGGAACTGGATTCTGAGCGTATTATATGGATAGAAGAAGAAATCTTCAGATTTGATCAAGCTAATGTACTCAGTTGGGTTGTGGTAGCACGGGCAGGTGTGGGAAGTGTTAGATAGTGGATTTAGATAACTCCCGAGCAGTTGGCACGTTCGAGGACGAACATCTATTTAAGTGGGGGAGAATGTAACGACCTGACCGGTCGTTTTGAGCTCTAGCGCGTCGTTCAGCGGTGTGAGGTCATGAGCAGTTCCATTTAAGGTGCTATGACTTGTATGTGTGGTCGGAATTTAATTTGGGGAAGTTCGGAGTCAAATTGGAAGGAAAATTCTCATTTTAGAAGCCTTAAGTTAGAAAAATTGACTAGGTTTGCAATTCTGAGTAAATGACCTCCGAATCAGAATTTGAAGGTTCCTGCAAGTTCGTATGATGATTTCAGACTTGGGCGTATGTCTGGATTGGGCTTTGGATAACCCAGGAGCGTTTCGGTGTATATTGTGGAAGTCAACAATTTTGAAGAAATTTCCTAAATTTGGCTTGAAGCGCATTTTAGTGATATTGATGTCCGTTTGAGATTCCGAGCTTGGTAATAGCTCCGTATGGTGATTCTGGAGTTGGGAGCGCGATCGGAAGTGAATTCGGATGTCCGTAGGTTATTTTGAAGTCATTTGGCTAAAGACAAAAATTTGAAGGTTTTTGAGAAATCCAATCGAAAGTGGAAATTTTGATATCGGGGTCGGAATGCGATTCCGGAAGTTGGAGCAGGTTCATAATATCGAATATGATATGTGTGCAAAATTTGGGGTCAATCGGACGTGATTTGATAGGTTTCGGTATCGGATGTAGAAGTTTGAAATTTCAAAGTTCATAAAACTTGAATTGGAGTGTGATTCATGATTTCGACGTTGTTTGATGTAATTTGAGGCCTCAAGCGAGTTCGTATCATGTTTTGGGACATGTTGGTATAATTGATTAAGGTCTCGAGGGTCTCGGGTGGATTTTGGAAGGTTAACAGAATGAATTTCGGACCAAAGTTGCTGAAATTTTCTGCAGAAAACAGTTTTGACAGCAACTAGTGCAATTGCAGAGCTGGATTTGGAAGTTTATATCTCGAAATATATAAAGAATATGAAAATTTACAAAACATACAAGTTGTAGCCCTTGCATTCTAGTTTTCATAAAGTTAAACCATTCATGATTTGGAAATCTTATCAGAAAGTTATGATCGACTGAAGATGGCTGGTAGAGCAGTTTTGACAGAATTTTCTGATGCATGGAGCCGACATTAGAAGCTCATATCTAGGAATATATAAAGATTTAGATGGTATACAACCTATCAAATTAAATATCTTCAAGTCTAGTTTCTAAATCTTCAAACCATTTGTCATTTGAATATTTATACAAGGAGCTATGGGCGTTTTAACACAAGGTGTACAGCAAGGGAAAATTGTAATAGGATGTACAACCTGCACAGCGCAAGGTACAACTCGATGAAGCCTGGGCAGATTGTTTTAAACACTAGTTTTGGCCCATTTCTTTTATTTGGTTTGGACGATTTTGGAGAGCTCAAGGAAGGATTTTCACCAAGCAACACTAGGTAAGTGATTTCTTCATATTTTTGAGTTAAATATGTGATCTTACATGGATTTAGACATGGAAAATTAGTATAAATTTGAGATTTTTGGGGAAGACCTAGAATTTAGAATTCTGGACTTTTACCATGAATTTGAGCTTGAAAATTAGAGTAACTTGTATAAGTGAGTTAGTAAAGCTATGGGTAGAATTTATCTTCGACAAAATTTCGAAATCCGGGTACGTGGGCCCAAGGGCATTTTGGTCAACTTTTCGAGCGGAGTTGGGAACTTATATAATTTGAATTGTTACAAGTATTAGAGTGAATTTCAATTGGTTTTCCCGTTATTTGAATAGTTTTGGGGCGTTGTGCATCAATTGGAGTCGTCGGAAGGGCTTGGAAGCCGGCTATGGAATTTCGGAGCAAGGTAAGTCTCCTTTCTAACTTTGTGAGGGAGAATTGTCCCCATAGGTGAACTAATTAAATATATGTACTACTATTTGTGGGGGATACGTACGCACGAGGTGACGGGAGTCCGTGCGTAGCTACTATTATGCTTGTCCGGGTAGTTTAGGACCCAAAAACATATTTTATTTGTCATAATTGTAACCTTATTGAAGAAATTTAAAATGATTAGATTATTATCAAATTTAATAAATGAATTTCTGGAAAAGACTTAAATGTTACATTTGTAATTATTAAAGAGAACTTTGTCTTTTATTGGTAATTTCCTTTCCCGATATAGTCGGGGTGAATTGTTTGGATGTGTATGCGTATGTGTGACCGCTTCGCAATTTACATTCTGCGAGCGCAGTGTTATTTCCCCCACTCTCATGGGAGTGGGCCGTACACCACGGCGAGATTGAAAGATACATTATGGTTAAAGTAATTTATGAAGAATATTGTGTGTGCATGTGACCGCTTTGCAATTTACATTCCGCGAGTGGAGTGTTAATTCCCCCACTCTCATGGGAGCGGGTCGTACGCCACGACAAGATTTAAAGATGTAATTATGGTTCGGGTCATTCGACCCTCGGCAGTGCACATATCTGATTATTATGATGGCTCAGGTCGGTTGTCCTTATTTCGTATGCGCATGTTAAATTGTTAATGATTTCATGGATATTGAAGTGACAAGATATTTGGGGGAAATGAAGTAGTAATTGTTTATTTACTTCCAGTATTTATTTGAATTACAGTTATCGTTAATGTTTACTTTTTTTATCATCCTCGTATGCCTATTACTGTTATCATATCTTATTAAATTATTTTGTTGGACCTTAGTGAGTGTCAAGTCGACCTATCGTCACTACTTCTTCGAGGTTAGGCGGGATACTTACTTAGTACACGTTATTTTCGTACTCATGCTACACTTGCTGTGCATTTTGCTGCACAGGCACCTTCATACCTAAGTGGCTGACTTGGAGACTTAGATGGGATGCATTATCCGGAGACGATCCGCAGTCGGTAGAGTCTTCCTCTATGTATTGTATTTTTGTTTTTATTCCTTGTCCAATTTGTATTTCGGACAAGTTTTGTAGTACTTGTAAAATTCTTAGAAATGGCTCATGTACTTGTGTCACCGGGTTTTGAGATGTATTTTATCAAAATGGAATATTGTACTGTTATTTCTACTTAATAGATTTTATTTAGATATTACGTGTTAAGTGAAAGGTAATAATTTCAAAAATGCTAAAACAGAAAATTTAACTTAACTATTTAATGATTGGCTTGCCTGACAGTGATGTCCGGCACCATCACGACCTTATGGATTTTTGGTCGTGACAGACCGCTCATGACTTGTGATACCTATGTGAACCTAGAGCTCTGATACCAAGTTGTCACAACCCAATTTTAACTATAAGCCGTGATGGCGCCCAACATCGCCGATAGGCAAGCCAACAGTGATCTACCCATTTAATTGTTCATTTTAATAATTTTAAAGTAATTGATTTTATTTAATGAGATAGCTATTAATAGGAAATTATGGTAAAACCAAGCATCAAATAAGGAAGAGAGTTAAGTAGTGAATTTATACCTAAAACTATAAAATGTCTACTAGAATTCTCCCAAAACCCGGTGCTACAAGTGTATGTGCATACTAATAGAATATACAAAACCTCTTATACTACCATTTGGAATAAGATAGACATAAAATAAATATAATAAGGAGAGACTCTAGGCGCTGCAGAACGGGCATATAGAGTAGTTCACCACTAAGCCTCTGGGTAAGGGGGGTACGCGCCTGAAGGACTGCCAGATTCACCTACCTCAGATCCTGCACGATTAGTACAGAAGTGTAGCGTGAGTACATAAACATCATGTACCCAGTAAGTATCTAGTCTAACCTCGAAGAAGTAGTGACGATGGCTCAACTTTGACACTTACTAGTGGGCAAAATACATAATGTACAAGGTTATTTAATAGGCATGAAAATCAACTTCAGTAATGGAATAAGAGACAATAATTAAATGACTATTTATCAAATAACAATTAAAGTCCTCAATCATCACATAATATTCTAAACAAGTAGGGCTTAACATGTAATATAAATTCTCAAGTCATGACAGACATAACAAGTGAAATAGAACTCTGAGTGACAACACGCATGAGTTATGCCGAGGTCGTACGACACGATCCATAATATTTGTGTACATACACTACCGAGGTCGTACAGTCCGATCCATTAATTCCCTATATATATAGTCGAGGCGTACGGCCTGATCCACATGAATTGGAAAACTTTTTGGATTTCAAATTTCACATTTACACCTTCGAGGTAAAACCCATGAAAGGATATAATTTCCATCAATAATTAAACATTTCCGCCAACTCTGTAAGTAATGAAGGAAAATATTACTCATAACCTCACGAACCCAAATATATAATTTCTACTTGATTTCATAATCATTTTCATGGTCTAATCTCATTTTTATGAAAACCTAGGTTTTTCAATAATTTCCTAAAATTTTCACAATTTTTATGTTAAAGTCTACCCATGATGTATGTATTAAAATCATGTTGTGTAAAAATTACTTACCTTAAAGTGAAGGTGAAAATCCCTCCTCCAAAATCTCCAAAATAGACCAACAAATGAGAGAAATGAAAAAATCCTAAGTCCCGACTTTTAAAAATATTCTGCCCAGGTTTGCCTTCATCGCGATCACGGACAAGCCCTCGCGATTGCGAAGGCAAAAATAAAGGAACCAGGAAAATTCCTCTTCGCGAGAGCACACTCGCGAACACAGTGCACTGATCCGCCTCTTAATCGCGAACGTGTGCCCTCAACCGCGAATGCGTAAGGCAAATGGGTTGCCCAGACCTAGGCCCACGACTCAACACGAACGCGACAAGTTACCCGCGAACGCGAAGAACACTAGTCCCAAGCCTTCGCGAACGCGAAGAACAAAGCCACATAGTTCTCCATTCCTTCTTCGCGAATGCGATAGCATTTTGGACTTAGCTCCGGGTGGTCTGAAACTCACCCGAGCCCCCCGGTACCTTGTCCAAATACACCAACTAGTCCATAAATATAATATGGACCTTCTTGAACTCTCGAAATACATAAAACAATATCAAAACTAAGAATCGCACCCCAGAACCAAATTGAATCAAGTTATGACTTCAGGCTTTTCAACTTACTCTGAACGCCCGAATCATACTTAGACTACTTGAAAAATATTTTGCGTGCAAGTCATAGATTACCATACGGAACTATTCTCAGGCTCAGAATTCCAAGTGAACCTCGATAACACCAAAGCCCACTCCAAATCAAACTTAAAGAACTTGAAAAACTTTCAATGCGCCAACTTTCAATATTAAGTGCTGAAACGCTCCCTGAACATCAAAACCCTGATCCAAAGAAACGTCCAAGTCCAAAATCATTATATGAACCTATTGGAACTCTCAAATCCCAGTTCCGAGGTCGTTCACTCAAAATGTTGACTCAAGTTAAACTTGACCATTATAAGCCACAATTAAGGAACTAAGTGTTCTGATTTCAACCCGAACCCTTCCAAATTCGAATCAACCATCACCGCAAGTCATAAAATAGTAAAGGCACATACGAGGAGTCTTAATTAGGATAACGGAGTTCTAAAAAGAAAAATGACCGATCGGACGTTACAATCAAGATATTTTTTTGATTCAAGTTTTATTTGTCGAGAGTAATAAAATAATTGACACAATTAGATGACTTAAAGCTAACTACTTACCTTCAAGTATGCGTTATACTCATAATAAGGTTAATCATTTGAAAAAGGATGATGGACATAAAAGTTTTTTACATCTTTGTGGATAAAACTTAATTTAATTTTGTTGTAAGTGACTGAGGTGAGATAAAAAGCTTGGGTGTGTCAAGTTCAAATTTCAACGTAGTCAAAGAAACATTTAGTAATTTCTTATTGTGTAGAATTGTATTTGGTATTTCTTCTTATCTACCTCTCTTAGTGCATAGAATTATAATTTAATATAATGGTGAGATAGCACATACCCAATAAAAAAAGTTAAGCGGAATACTACTGTTAATAAAAATATTATTTTTGGTATAAATAATAATCTAAGGATGGATGTCCATAACTCATAAAGGAGTAATGTTCACTACTCTTCTTCATTATCTTTATAACTCCCACTACTCCAATACTTATGGAGTTATGGTTGTAACTCTCATACGTCCATAACCTCCCCATGATTTTCCTTCATGATCTCAAATGTTTAATATCATGTTTATTGCATTCTTTTGTATACCTCTATGTAATACTATAAATAGAGGATGGGAAATGATATTGTACACAATTGAAAACACTTGAAAAACACTTGATGAAATAAGAAAGTTATCTCTTTCCTCTAAATTTCTTGTCTATTTTCTTGTATTATATTGTTACTCTCATCTTAGTTTCTTAACACGTTATCAACACAAACTGCTCATTTCATCTTTTTCATATGACAATGTGGTAGGCACTCGATAACTTCAAAGGCTTCGGCATTCTTGTATCCTTTTGGCTGCTAGGTAATTTTATTTTAATCTTTCTTCATAATGGTAGGAGTTTATCTATTTATGTTGGTCAAATTTATATTCCTCACTCTTTAGAAATCAGACTTAACTCTGTCACTTTATTTTTTTCAATCTTGTGCATATTTACGTGTTTTTGGGTGTTGTCTTCAGTTTAATATGTTGAACTGCATTAGCATCTAAAATGTATTTATAATCACTCCTAGCGTTTTGATTGTCGTCAATTTTTGCTAGTTGAATACTACACTAGTATAGAAATTTGATCAATTAGGACACCGAAATAATATTTTATCATTCATTATGACAGATATAAAGCAAATAATTTTAAAAGATGAATTTGTTGTAGTTATAATCATTTTAAATTACACAATTAAGTAATGCCTTATATATTTCTTTAAGTCCTTAATATTTCTTTTAGGAAACGTAAGAATAGTTATCACTTTCTATTGAAATGTTAAAGTAATAGTTTCACTTTCTATTGAAATGTTAAAGTAATAGTTTCACTTTCTAGATACTCAAGAGTGTTCAATACAAATATATTTTTTCAAGAGTAAAATAGTTTTGTGAGATAAATTTTATATTACTTTATTATGATTACTTGTGACGGTCCCAATTTCCCTCTGTAGATGTCGTGATGACACCTAGTCTTTAAGACTAGGTAAGCTTAACACTTACTGACTAACTGGCAAAATACAACCAACAATGATTAAATATGAAATAGAAATTCTATGCAAGCCAACAATCCCAAAACCGGCAGTATAAGTCACAAGCTCTACTGAGTTCACTAAAGATAATCTCTAAGTACAACTGTTGAATAGAATTAAATTGTACAAAAATAACTTCCGTAGGTGACTCCGAGGCATGCGAACACGACGACATGTATTACTTGAAGTCTCCAGAACAATATCTAGTCCACTATCTAACAATCCGAACTTGGAAAGGGTAGTCTTGAAGTTTCCACTTTTGAACTGTCAGAGTGATTTCCAAGTTCAGCTAGGAAAGGGTAGTTTTTTTCAGGCTAGTTTTTACACGGCCACAAAAAATATGATTTTGAAGGTACTTTTGACCTACGGGAGATTGGAGAACCAACCAAGGCAAGAACATTTAAGAATTCATCAATATTACAACTTGCAATCGGTTCAATACGGGAGTTTGTATCGAATAATTGAAATTGATATTTTCTTTATTCTTAAACTTATTTGAGATGTATTACTCTATTGTTATGGAGTAATTTCTATTAGGGTATTGACAAATACGGTGTTTCAATAACTTGATTAGAGATTCAATTCTTGATAATTGTTAGAATTAATTGATGGAGTTTTAATTTGTATTGTGAGTTATTTATATTTTTGCTTAATCGAAAGAGGAGTTTGATACTGAATTTCTTCACATCTTATGCTCTAGTTTAAATTCGCGATTCAAATAGGTAATCAAAAGAGTCTCTTGAATTTTTAATCGGACTAGAAAATAGGAAAATATTCGTGAGAAGTTACCCTTTAGATCATAACCATCATTTGATTGTTGCAATTGTTTACCATGCTTCAATTGGATTAATTACTGAATTAACGTTTAACCGAAAGAGGAACATTAACTTCAAGTGCAATTTGATTATCGGTTGAATTCGTGAGAATCAACCATATTATAGAGTGACTTAACTCAAGAATTGGATCCCGAGTCAGTTATCTTTCACTTGTTAGGTCAAATACCCTTATCCCTCTCATTGATATTTCTTTGTTGCTCATATGCTGTCTTTTGTGATCAATTGTTATTTGCTTAATTTTTAGTAGTTCACCGTAGTAACAATTATCAAATCAAGTGTTAATTTTCTTGTATAATAATCAACTGGAGATTATTCGAACACTGTTTAAATCTAATTCCTGTGGAGATGATAATAAATCTATACTATCTTTGACTAGCGAGCAATAATGTTGTGTTGTGTTTTGCGCTCGTCAGGTACCCAGTAAGTATCAAGAATAACCTTGGTGAAGTAGTGGAAAGGTATAAGTCAAGACACTCACTAGACAAAATAACATGTGCCGTATAAAAGTATGAAGCTGATAATGGAAAACAGAAATCAGCAAATGGCAACAAAGTCAACATGTGATATAAACAATACAACAACAAGAACATCGTGAAGTATCATTGAAGCCAAATAAGAAACACAACAACAACAACAAACCCCGTATGATCCCAACGAGTGGGTTCTGGGGAGGGTAGTCTGTACGCAGACCTTACCCCTACCTAATGCAGGTAAAGAGGTTGTTTCCAATAGACTCACGGCTTAGGAAGGGCAAGAACAAGAACAGGAAAGAAAGGAAGGAACAAAGAAGGAAGAGAAAAGAAAAAGGGAGAGATCAAGGATAAGCAATACCAAATAATAGCAACAGGGAATACAATACCTTACGTGAACAAAATCACATAACGTAATAAAAATCTAAGAATATGAAGGGACATGCATGCTACTAAGATTATTGGTGAACAACTAAAAACTACCCACTAGCCTTCTACTTTAATACTCGACCTCCACACCCTCATATCAAGTGTCATGTTCTCAGTGAGCTGAAGCGGCGTCATGTCCTGTATAAATAAAGAACACATAGAATAATAAATTAATCAAGCCTTTCTAACACAAGTTTCACAACAAAATCACTACGTGATACTTCATCTCATAGTCACCAGTCACGGGTCTCAACCCACCATCATGTACTCATAGCACCTCGTTCCCACATCTCGAATCACAACCGCACAAACAACTTACCTGCCAATATCTCAAACCATCCGGCATGGTCACAGGATCACAATAACATCCGCCCGGTATGGTCACAATCTCAATATCATCATGAAAACAGATAGTATAAGAACACAGGGGCATGGTCAATAAATGTCAAGTTTCATACTCTCGAGTTAGTACAAGTGGCTTGCTACGGTGTATGCTTGTGCGAGTGTACTACTGCGGCCCAAGTCTACAAGTAATATCAAAGACGTCGAGGTAACTCATAGAAGAAACAAAACAAGTCACGTAAGGTGTATGACCAACACAAATAAAAGCACACCATCACAAGAAAATCACCAACACAATGTCCCCAAACCATTACACATCATTCCAGACATTTTCCACATGTATCTCTCTAATAGTCACCCGTATCACTCCGTATAATAGCCACCCTTATGACTCCGCCCTGACAATAAATTTGACATTCGTATCACTTCGTACATTCAAAAACAGTGAGATGCCACCCTTATGCCCCGCATAATAACAACGATGAAATGCCACCCTTATACTCCGTATAACAACAACCAAATCACATAACAATTCACATGTGCTATAATCACAACAACACAACATATCAACTCTTATCACAAGTGCCCATAGGCCACAAACTTTCCAAAAATTCAACGATATCAATATTTTCACAACAAATAGGCCACGACTCAACAAAATGTATATAGAAACTCAATAACAACAAATGAACAGAAAGTAACTCAACAAGAAACAACACACCCTTTAAACACAACTTCAATTAAAATAGATTAATGACTTTCGATAATTACAATTCCTATTAATTATTTAAGTATAAGCTCAATAATGAAAATACTTCCATGAAGTGGGAAATTTCGGACTCTAGTATATGAATTAGGCTAACAATGAAGAAGATGGAATGAACTAGTACTACGTCTAAGTGCATGAGAACAACCCGACAACAAAAGGATATGATGTAACAATAATTTTAACTAAGAGTAACTCTACAATAAAAGAAATCACATAATGATAAAAGTGATAACAACTTCAAATGAAGCATATAAGAGCAAACTCGACAAGTAAAGAATGTGACATGTAACGACAACTCTAAATAAAGCATGTGATAGTAGACATGGCGAATAAAAGATATAACATGCGATAACTGTTGATACCCAATTTTTCCCAAAAAAATATTTTTAAAATTGCATATATTCTTTCAAAATCATGCATTAATAGCAATTGGTATTTTTTCATTATTTTCCTACATTTTTATTAATTTGTCCAGTATTTATTTCCAATAAACAATTATAAAATACATCACAAATGATTTCAAAAACATCTCTTGATTTAATTTATTATTTATGGTCCTAATTAGACCCAATTATTTCATTATTAGCCAAATTGGAATTTTTTGGATATAATTGCAATAACTTTGCAATTATAGCCTAAGCAAATAATTTTGCACTATTTTCTACCATAAATTAGTCATTTGTACTTTTATAATACTAAGTAATCATTTCAAACTATTTTCTATGCATGCAATTTATTTTTTATAATTATTAGCTATTTTATAAATTATTTTAATTAATTTGAATTGGGTATTTAACAAACAGCCTAATTTCATTTCAATTGTAGCCTAAGTTAAACCAGACCCAAACCCAATTAAATCAACCCAATAGCCCAGGCCCAAATCCTAATACTACCCGACCCAAATCCGCCCAAACCCTGGCCGTTGATCATTTTTGATCAACGGTCCAGGATATTTCCTTCCTAATTTAACCTAACGACTGCCCCCCCCCCTTCCCCCCTCATTTCCCTCTCCTCACTCCGCCGTCACCCCTTCCCCTTTTCTCTCAAATCCTCTCTGACCTAACCCTAACTCTCTTTCGCCGTCACTCATCTATCGTCGATCATGGTGGTCTCTCACCACCTCCAGGCCTCAAATGGTCTCTCCTATGTTGGTGCCTCCGTCTCTAAGGTCCTCGAGGGACTAGGGTCAGTCCGCTTACACCTTTGTCCGTCCTTGCCTGTTTCAAGCCGTCATGGCTCGATTTTGAGTAAGATCTGCCTATTTCGCCTTAAACCTATGGGTTTCTAAGCCTATGTCTTCATCTCTATATTATTTTCTCGAAGCCTTAATTTCGTCTCTTAACTTCTCAGATCTGTACAGATCTGAGATAAGTTGAACTTATTTTCACTGGTTTTATTATGAAATCTCCTGATTTTCGAAGTGACTTGTCATCTTCCTAAACTAGGGTTTCTGAAAATCCTTTTCTTCAAAACGCTTTCTGATTTTTAAGTGTTTAATCCTCTAATTCTTATGTGCTTCGACTGATTTTGTTAAGTTTTCCTTAACCCTAACTAGTTATGCTAAAAACCCCAACTTTTTGGCACTTTGTTTGGATTCTGAGTTTATCTTTACTGTTCGTTCTCTCAAACTTGTTTGCATGTTTGATTCTCATGAATCTGCTTCGATTAATCTGAGTATTTTTGTGTTTTTCACTCTGTTTAACTCACTAGGTTTTCTGATTCTGCCTATTATGTGCTTACCATGCTAACTCACAGAGGTTTATGTTTATCAGTACTATATTCCAGTTTGAATCCTTGATTTTATATGATCTTTACTTTACCATGTCTATTAGGGTTCTAAATTCTTGCCTTCTGCCTTGCTTATCATGTGTTTATTCTGCACAATTTGTGTTGATTCCCTCTAATCAGTACTATTTCTTATTTGAACTCTTGATTCCCTGTGATTGATACCTTTCTCCAATCCCTTATGATGATTTCCCTGCTGATTTTCTGACCTTAGCTTATTTCTTGCCTTATTTTATGGTCGACTATGCTGTCAAATTGATTTTCATGTTATTTCCTTAATTAGACCTTTCTGAACCGATCCTCAATTACATGTTCTATACTGGTACTGTGCTGAAATTATTTCCTTATTGTGTTATATTCCAGTCATATGGTGTCTTTCCTTATTTATTGCATGTCTATTACCGTTCAAAGTTAACTCCTTAATTGAAGGGAGTACTTACATTGATTTTATGCTGATTGACTCTGATTCCCCAATCACTGCATGACTTTGATTTTTACCTTATTCTCTACCTAGTTTCAAACTATATATACATTACACTTTCACTGGTTCAAAAACACGAACACATTAGTTCAAAACTCTCTCTCATACTCAAAGCTTTTCTGCTCTCTTTCTTTCTTTGTTACTTACTTACTAATGTTATGAATTAGCCGGCTGCAAGCCAAGGCTAATTATTTTGCTCTCCTATAATTCACTTTGTGTTTACTATCTCTTTACTGGTATGTTCTAATTTCAATTCAAGTCCCAAAACCAACATGTTTCTTTTACTGCTTCAGTTTATCATGTTTCTGATCTGTTTCTATCTATTGTTTTGTTGTTCAACATGTAACTAACATGTCTACATCATTGTTCATCTAGCATATTATATTATGTACCACTCCTCCTTAGGATTAATATGCTTATGAATATGTTACCCCCTTGTACTATGTCCCAATGTGACTCTGCTCTATCTTATGTTTACCTGTTTTCTAGCATGAACCTTTCTTTGCAAAGCAATTTGTATCCTAAGTTGTCTGATTCTGTGTTGATTCTGAAATTCATGCAGTGTTGATACCATTAGCTATCCCCTAATCCCCATAAACCCCCACAAGAACTTTTATGCTCGTGTATACTATGTGCTCTATGTGTCCCTAATTCCCATCACCCATGCATGAAGGACTGCGATTTGAATATGCTGAATCTGTTTGTGTTGTGATTAGTCTACTGTTTGTTAATTGTCCTACTCTTTTCAAAAAACTATTTTTTACTAAATAACTCTCCTATTATATAAAACCGTTTCAACTAAGTCTTTTTCAGACACTATCTTTCCTATTAAAACCTTTTCAAAATCATGTCAAGCACTCTCACTCTACTCTTAGGTCCTTAGGTTCTACCCCTCCAGTGTATGACTGCCTTGGGATTCCTATGATATCCCTCCGAACTCTAATGCGCTGGGGCTTGCCCTTCCACACTGTACTTACTCAATTATGATTATGAAATCTGGGTGTGAGCACTGCCCGGGATCCCTTGAGGTCCTTAGGGAACTTTGACACACCCGGATATGAGAAAGGCTATGAAACATTTGAGCACTTGAGGTTCTGGGAATTTGGGCCTATTTTTCAGGCTCCCTATAGTTTAACTTCTTCTTTTCCTTTATGTATTTATGTAATTTACTCAGCTGGTCTGTAATAATTATTTGTAAATAGATATTGGGGATGACTAGTGAAAAGGGGAGGGTAGCTATATATGTTATCAATATCAATGGGTAGAAATCATGCCTTAGGTTTACATTTCCTATATGTGCATTAGAATGCATGTTTAGGACCAATACATTCTAAGCACGGCATGCATTAGATATCATGTTTTAGGTTTACTTCTTCAGCATCTTATTTGACCCTATTTATCACTTAGAATTCCTGCTTCTAGGCTAAATAATAGCATCAACATAAAAAAAATATTGCTCCTGCACATCCTGAAATTATGTTGTAACTTCCTGTGCATTTAGAAATCATGCTTTAGGAATTCTGCAACCATTCTGCATCTCTATGTGCATAGTAGATACCATGCTTTAGGATCTCGCCCAGTCACACTTAGTTAAACTACTGATGCATGAAAAAGGATATAGGAAAGTCTCATATTTGATCATCCTGTTTTAAATAAACTGGTGATAATCCTTGTATTTTGCAACACCTAGAACATCATGCTTTTAGGTAAAACAACTTCTGAACTGTTTTTAACAATTCTGGTAATTATTATGCATAATCACACGTCTACGCAAGCCTTAGGTAATCAATCTCTTTTAAAACCGAAAGACTGTTGCTTTGTGTTTACTGCCTAATGGTTAACAGGTTTTAAACTCAGTAGGCAAACTAATTAGGTCTTTCTTCTGCGTTTATAAAATTGAAGCTTCATATCTTCTGTGTTCTGATTTTCACTTAGACATCATGTTTTAGGATCCTTCTTAATAATACTACCCTTGTTTGTGTTTGAGACGTGCTGCTTATGTGCACTATCTGTGGAGGTAAATCTACGCCTCTTAACTGCTTTTTCCTGCATTTATTTGTAAAGTCCTATCTGTTCTTGCATGTCGCCTAGTTATTTCTCCTTTCAACCTTAGGGGTCTGTCTAGAACTGCCTATAGGTAGAGGTCCTAAATTCCTCCAGGGCCATTAAGAAGGGACGGGTAACAGCACGCATAGAGATTGTTAAATAACACACGCTTTAATAACCGCTATGGGGTGGGGAAGGGTAGATATGGATATGATGACCGGTGCGTTAATGCAACATGTAGCCCCTCTTCTGAGGAGTGATTACCGGGTATTATATCGATGTGATCCTATAGGATAAACGACCTAGGACCCCCTTATCCCTTACATATGTGTGTTTAGATCATAACTCTTTCAAACCTTGTATATGTATTTTTAGACTTTAAATCTTTTAAAACTATAGCACATATGTGTGCTTAGACTGCGAATCTTCCCAAAATCTTTATTTGTTTACCTATATGTTTTGTTTGCTTATGTGCTACCTGTTTTAAAATTCACAAAGCTTGTTTGGCCGGGAACCACAGTTGTGGACTTTAAGGGGTGCCTAACACCTTCCCCTTGGAGTAATTTCAAGCCCTTACCCAATCTCTGGTTATTCAATTAGTGTTATTATGACCCTTAATAGGTGCCCTAACGCACCTTAAAATCGTTAGGTGGCGACTCTTCAATTCCTTATCCCTTTCCCAAAAGGAAACGAGTTGTCCCAATAATGTCGAATACCTTGATCGATCCTAAAAGGGGAGGAAAGTGGGGGGTGCGACAATAACTATTCCAAATAAGTATAAGGAAGAAGCCTAAGAGTCTAAGCCGGTCAATTTTTCACACATAACCTAAGTATGTACTCGTCACCTCGCATACACGGATTTCACATGACACAAATAGCACAAACGACTCAAATCCTTAGGGGTAGTCCCCCCCCCCCCCCCCCCCCC